>JAABKJ010000755.1:18473445-18546309 GCA_011634705.1 Andricus grossulariae
TTTGGTTAAAAATTGGTACAAAATTCATGTACTTTGTTCAGAAGTCATATTTTTGGGTAGGAAATTATTCTTGTTTGTTGAAAGTTCAACTTTTTGGTTAAGAATTCAACTATCTTATTAAAAAATGCTTTTTCTTGATTGGAAATTAGCTTTTTTGTTAAAAAGTCATGTATTTCGATCTAAAAGTCCACTGTTTTCTGAAAAATTAGACTTTTTAGCTTAAAAACTTTACTCTTTTGTTTAAAATTTATCTTTTATGGTACAAAAGTCATCTTTCTTGCTTAAAAATGAACTTTTTCTACAAAAATTCAACTGTCCTCTAAAAAATTTGTCTTTTTGTCTTGAAAATTCAAATATTTGACTGAATTATAATCTTTTTTGTTTGAAAAATTTGACCATTTGATTGAAAATTCATCTTCGTATGCTGAAAATTCAAATATTTGGTTAGAACTTTTGTGTTGAAAATTCATCTGTTTGGGTAGAAAATCTTTTTTGGTTGAAAATTCAACTATTTTGTGGAAAATGTTGATATTTCGGCTTGAAATCTGGGAAATTTAAAGTGTGTCGTATTGAATTAAATATGTTATTTACATTAATTTTATTTGAAAGAATTTATGAACGTAAATTCCGTTTTTAGCTAACCACTGATGAATACTGTAAATTTATGAAGGAATTTGAGAAAATTAAATTGTTTCGAATGAATGCTTGCAATTTTTGAGTATTGGGGAAAAAGTTTTTCCTTAAAGGGGTAAAAAATACTTGGAAAAAGTGTTGTCGAGTGCGTGAGCGGGTCGGCTAATTGCGAGTCGAGGCGTGAAGGCGATCGCGCGTGCATAAACCACCCATAATTATATTCTTACGCTGCCAGTGAAGCTGTGAAGTCTGCATCTCTCGTGGACTTGAAAATCTCAGTCTCTCCTGAGACTCGCGCTTTCTGGCAGAATTAGCGGTCATAAAAATTTCAATCGCACGGTTTAAAATATGCATTTTTTTTGCGCACGCATTCTAGAGTTGCAGAATCTTAGTTTTTCCTGTGAAATTTACGAACATTAAGAAACGTTAATTATTCAATAGAAAAAAAAATGTGTAGCTACCTATTTATGAAAAGAAGTTGGTCCAATTAACCATTTTAAGTACCAGTTTACTTTACCGAGGGTGTATTAAACACAAAGCCTATTCATATAAATGTGCATCAATCTCGAAAATGCAAGGGAATCCAAGTTTTGTTTATAAACAATTATATCCTGCGTAGTTCAATTGAACTGAATTCTACGTGGGTCAATTAATGCGAATTCAAGGCCAAGTGAAATAAATTCAAAGAACTTCGGAAAATCAAGATCAATTCAATGGAATCCAAGGTCAATTTTTTTGCCAAGTTCAGTCGAAATAATTTCAGCACATTCTCTAAATTAAAGGGTAGGTCAAATGAATTTTCCAAATTTAGATATAATTCCAAAGCCTATTCATATCAATGTGAATCAATCTTGAAAATTCAAGGGAATCCAAGTTTTTTTTATAAACAATTATATCCTGCGTAGTTCAATTGAACTGAATTCTACATAGGTCAATTAATACGAATTCAAGGCCAAGTGAAATAAATTCAAAGAACTTGGGAAAATCAAGGTCAATTAAATTGAATCCAAGGTCAATTTTTTTGCCATGTTCAGTCAAAATAATTTCAGCACATTCTCTAAATTAAAGGGTAGGTCGAATGAATTTTTCAAATTTAGTTACAATTCCAAAGCCTATTCATATCAATGTGAATCAATGTTAAAAATGCAAGGGAATCCAAGTTTTTTGATATCCAATTATATTATGGGTAATTCAATTGAACTGAATTCTACCTAGGTCATTTAATACGAATTAAAGGATAATTGAAATAAATTCAAAGAACTTCTGAAAATCTAGGTCAATTCAGTTGCATCCAAGGTCAATTTTTCGTCAAGTTCAATCGAAATCATTTCAGCACATTCTCTAAATTAAAGGGTAGATCAAATGAATTTTCTGAATTTAGATACAATTCCAAAGCCTATTCATATCAATGTGAATCAATCTGGAAAATTTAAGCGAATCCACGTTTTTTTGATATCCAATTATGTTATGGGTAGTTCAAGTGAACTGAATTCTACTGTAGATCAATTAGTACGATTCAAGGCCAATTGAAATGAATTCAACGAAATTCTGAAAATCAAGGTCAATTCAATTGAATCCAAGGTCAATTTTTCGTCAAGTTCAGTCGAAATAATTTTAGCACATTCACTAAATTAAACCGTAGGTCAAATGAATTTTCCAAATTTAGATAAATTCCAAAGCCTATTTATATAAATGTGAATCAATCTTGGAAAATCAAGGGAATCTAAGTTTTTTGATATCCAATTATATCCTGGGTAGTTTAATTGAACTGAATTCTACATAGGTGAATAATACGAACGCAGGGTCAAGCGAAATAAATTAAAAGAAATTCTGAAAATCGAAGTCAATTCAATTGCATCCAAGGTGAATTTTTCGTCAAGTTCAGTCGAAAAAATTTCAGCGCATTCTCTAAATCAAAGGGTAGGTCAAGTGAATTTTTCAAATTTGGATAAAATTCCAAAGCCTATTCATTTAAATGTGAATCAATTTTTGAAAATTCAGGGAAATTCAAGTTTTTTGAAATCCAATTATATCATGGGTAGTTCAAGTGAACTGAATTCTACGTAGATCAATTAATACGAATTCAAGGCTAATTGAAATAAATTCAATGAAATTCTGAAAATCAAGGTCAATTCAATTGAATCCAAGGTCAATTCAATTGAATCCAAGGTGAATTTTTCATCAAGTTCATTGGAAATAATTTCAGCACATTCCCTAAATTAAAGGGTAGGTGAACTAAATTTTTCAAATTCACATAAAATTCGTGAATTCGAGGCAAATTCAACTGAATTAAGACGAATTGTAGGTAAATTAAAATAAATTCAAGGCAGTGGGTTCAACAATTTGAAAGATCAAGTATACGACTGCTCTGACGTGAAACTTTAATGTACTTTATTGGCATCAAAATCTTTCATAAGAAAAAACAAAATTCATTTTTGCAGCATGTACCTCTAAATTTTAACTTTTCATGTTTCTAAATTATGCCTAAAGGAGAAGCCTATTTTCAAAGTTATAAATTTGTTTCTTCAAATTTCTTTTCTTTAAAACAGCATATTTTCACTATTTAAAATTTACCCTGTTTCAAACAAAGAAATTTTCACTTTTCATACTTCCCCGTTTCCAAATTAAAATTTGCTTATTGTTTAAATTTCCCCTGTTCCATGCAGAAAAAGTCACTTTTTAAACTTCACTTGTTCTAATCCAAAAATTTGCTTCTTTAAATTTCCCTTCTTTCAAACAGAATATTTGCACAGTTTTAAATTCTCCCTGTCTCGAGAAAGGAAATGTTCACTATTGATGCTTCCCCTGTTCCAATTCATAATTAGCTTATTATTTAAAAAATTCTCTGTTCCAAACAGAAACAAATTTACTTTTTAAACTTCCCCTGTTCCAATCCAAACATTTGATTCTTTAAATTTCCCTCATTTCACATGCAGAGTATTTTCACTTATTGAAATTTCCCCTATTTCAAGCAAAGAAATGTTTACTTCCTAAACTTCTCCTGTTCAAATAAAAAATTTACTTTTTAAAATTTTCCTCTTTTCAAGCAGAATATTTGCACTGTTTGAAATTTCCCCCATTTCAAAGAAAAAAAATTTGCACTTTTCATACTTCCCCAGTTCCAATTCAAAATTTACTTATTGTTCAACTTTCCCTCGTTCCAAGCAGAAAAAGATTAACTTTTTAAACTTCCCCTGATCCAATTAAAAAATTTGCTTCTTAAAATGTCCCTCCTTTCAAGCAGAATTTTCGCACTGTTTTAAATTTTCCCTCTTCCAATCAGGAGAAATGCAGTTTTTAAAGTTCCACTGTTCCAATTCAAAAATTTGCTTTTTTAAATTTCCCTCTTTTCAAACAGAATATTTGCACTATTTGAAATTTCCCCTGTTTCGAAGAAAAAAAGTTCACTTTTCATACTTCCCCAGTTCCGATTAAAAATTTACTTATTGTTCAAATCTCCCCTGTTCCAAGCAGAAAAAGATTCACTTTTTAAACTTCCCTTGTTCCAATTGAAAAATTTGCTTCTTAAACTGGCCTTCCTTTCAAGCAGAATTTTTGCACTGTTTGAAATTTTCCCTATTTCAAGAAAAGAAATTTCTACTTTCTAAACTTCTCCTGTACCAATAAAAAAATGTACTTATTGTTAAAATTACCCCTATTCTAAGTAGAAAAAATTCACTATTTAAAGTTCCCCTGTTCCAATTCAAAAGTTTGTTTTTTAAAATTTCCCTCATTTCACATGCAGAGTATTTTCACTGTTTGAAATATCCCCTGTTCCAAACAAAGAAATTTTCAATATTCATACTTCCCCTGTTCCAATTTAGAATTTCTCTATTGTTCAAATTTCCCCTGGTCCAAATAAGGAAATTTTCACTCTTAATACTTCCCACTGTTCCAATTAAAGGATTTGCATACTATTGATATTTCCTTACGATTAAGCATTCTGAAAACTCAATTTCGATTGAAGACCAATTCAATTGCGTCCAAAGAAAATTTAAATTAATTCAAGTGAATTCAAATTCAATAAGATTTCATTTAGGTCTGAGCCATATTAAGTCTTCAGTGACCTCAGGATATTTCAGCGACTTCAGGAGACTTCAGTATTTTTATGTTACTTCGGGATATTTAAAAGAAATCCACTGACTTAAGGAGATTTCGAATGACTTCAGAAGACTTCAGACGTTTCATTGACCTCAGTAACTTAAGACTTTTCTAGAATGTTTCAAAGAAATCAACTGACTTCAGGAGATTTTAATTAACTTTAGGAGACTTTAAGGTATTTCGAGAGATTTCAGACCACGTGCACTGACTTCGATGAAGAAGAAGAAGAATAATAGCAGGATAACGTGAAGAGGATGAGGAAAGGGAAAGAAGAAGGAAGGTAGTAGGTAGTTGGTGAAGAAGAAGAACAGCAGGATATCATGGAAAGGATGAGGAAGAGAAAGATTGATAAAGAAGACAAAGAAAGAAGAGATGAGGAAGAGAAAGAAGAAGGAAGGTAGTAGGTAGTTTGTGAAGAAGAAGAACATCAGGATAACGTGGAGAGGATGAGGAAGGAAAAGACGATCAAGAAGATAAAGAAGGCAGAAGAAGTTGATAAAGAACATAAAGAAAGAAGAAGCAGAGATGAGGAAGGGAAAGAAGAAGGAAGAAGTTGATGAAGAAGCTAAAGGAAGAGGTTTATAAAGAAGATAAAGAATGAAGAAGAATAGAAGAAGAGAACGAGGATGAAGAAGAAGAGTAGGAGGTGGTGGTGGTGAAAAAGAGGAAGATGAGGAGGAGGTAGAACTGGATAAGAGGACGTCGGCGAACCTCTAAATCACCTTTTGCCGTGCTCGATAACGCGCCGTTTACCCAACCCGGAGCCAAGAAACGGCCGATCGGCTTACGAACGTTACGAACGTTCTTGTCGATCGAGGAGGACAGGTTTTCGTAATAAATCGCACTCCGAGAGATCCCCGCTATGCAATCAACGCTCCACCGGCAATCTGCTTGTAAACCTACCTGCATATACATATACATTATACCTGCACGATACGCGCCATAAGGTGCTTCTACATCTACATATGTCCGGATCTACCGATCTTACCTTGTAGGTACGAGAAGATTCATACATTTTTATTTTATTTTTAATATTTTTAAATTATTTTAGGTGTGTGTATCATTTTCAAGATGCGCACGCGAATCCGAAACCTTATATAGACGAGCTGCCAAAATTACAGCCATTAACACTGGTAAAGGCGAGAACCAGTCGCTGTTTGCTTAACGTGATCGGAACTTGCCGAACGGATATATATATATACATGTATATTAAAAAAAAAAGAATGACAACATCCCTAACCAACCGCGAAACTAATCTTCTTCGACAAATTGAGATGAGATTCAGCAGCGTACAACATTCCTGGTGGTAACATACATTAAATTTTGGCAATAAAGCCTCCTGCTTGAGACGTGAAAACATTGAACGAGGATTGAAAGAGAGGAAAAAGTGTAGCAGAATGAAAATTTCGGTTAGTAAATGTGCAAAATTTTGTGCCTGAAAAGGGGACAAAATACAGTACGCTCAAAATTCCGGTTAGAAAAAAGATAAATTTTAAAAGCGAAACATTTTTTATTTAAAAAAAGGGGAAAAAGAAGGAATTGAAAGTGTGTTTCATTTTCTGCTTGAAAAGAAAATCGTCAGTAGAATGAAAATTCCGGTAAGGAAAACGAGAAATGTGATATGTGGAACATTTTCTGCTTGAAAGGGGGCAAAAATGATAGAAATTTCCTGTTGAAAAGGGGAAATTCGAATAGTGGAACATTTTTTGCTTGAAAAGGGGGGAAATTTTATGAAAAATCCAGGTTGAAAAAGGTGAAATTGCAAATGTGCTAAACTTTTTTCTTGAGAAGAAAAAAATTCAGTAGAATGAAAATTCCGGTTAGGAAAACGGGAAATTTGAAAAGTGGAACATTTCCGCCTTGAAAGAGGGAAATTCTTCAAGTGAAAATTCCGGAACATTTATTACTTAGAAAGGGCGGGGAGGAATTTATGAAAATACTGAGTTGAAAAAGAAAAAATTAAAAATGTGTACACATTTTTCAATAATTTTGACCTCTTTCTCCCAACGAGATAAATTTTCCATTGATTTTAACATAGAGAATGATACTTTGATGCAACCCGCCACCCCTGAACGCATCACGTATTTTGTGAATGATCCTTTAGAAAAAAAAGAAATTGTAATAACGGCATATTTTTGCTTAAAAAAAGTGGTTTGGGATTCATAAATGATGTTGGGTGAAAAATGGAAATGTAAAATGTGCAACATTTTCTGCTTAAAAGGGGGAAAAATTCAGTAGGTTGAAAACTACGGTTAGAAAAATAAATTAATATAAAAAACGCAACAGTTGTTGGTTTAAAAGGGGCGAAAAATTTATAAAAATTCGATGTTGAAAAAGGGGAAATGTGAAATGTGAAAAATGTTCTGCTTGACAAAGGGATAAATTTAAGTAGGCTAAAAATTACAGTTACAAAAAGGAGAAATTTTAAAAGCCGAAGATTTGTTAATTAAAAAGGGCATAAAAATTAAAAGTTGGCAAAATTTTCCGTTCGAGACACGGAAAATTTATAGAAATTCTTAAATGAAAAAGGGGAAATGTATATTGTGCAATATTTTCTGGTTAGTAAAGGGAAAACATTCAGTTGGCTAAAAATTCCAGTTACAAAAAGGAGAAATTTTAAAAGCCCAACATTTGTTACTTAAACAGATGGAAACATTAAATGTGTGTAAAATTTTCTGCTTTACAAGACAAAAATTCACTAGGACCAAAATTCCTGTTAGAAAAAAGAGAAATTTTAAAGGTGCACATTTGTAGCTTTAAATGGGCACATTTTTGGCTCAAAATGGGCAGAAAATTTGAGGACAATCTTAGTTCCGAAAGGGGAAACGTTATATGTGCAATATTTTCTTCTTAGCAACGGGACAAAATTTAATAGGCTAAAAATTTAAGCTACAAAGAGAAGAAATTTTAAGAGCACAACATTTTTAACTTAAAAAGGGCGAAAACTTGAAAGTGTGCAAAATTTTCTGCTTGATGAGAAAAAAATTCAGTAGAATGAAAATTACGGTTAAGGGTCATTCCTTCTTCTAACCATGGAGAATTATACTTTTACGGACCCCCCCCCCCCCCACCCTCTGAACGTATCACGTATTTTGTGAATGATTCCTTAGAAAAAGAAAAATTCGAAAAGCGAAACATTTTTTGCTGGAAAGGGGCGAAATATTACTTAAATTCCGGGTTGAAAAAGGAGAAATGTAAAATATGCAACATTTTTTGCTTGAAAAGGGGTAAAATTCAGTAGGATGAAAATTCTGGTTAAAAAATGTTAATTTTAAAAGCGACACATATTCTGCTTAAAAGGGGGCAAAAGAATGATAGAAATTTCCTGTTGAAAACGAGAAAATTGGAAAAATTGAACATTTTTGCTGGAAAAGGGGCGAAAATTTATAGAAATTCCTGGTTAAAAAAAGCACAATTTAAAACGTACAAAATTCTCTGCTTGCAAAGAAATAAATTCAGTTGAATGAAAACTCCAGTCAGGAAAACGAGAAATTTGAAAAGTGGAACATTTTCTGCTTGAAAAGGGGCGAAAATGTGTGGAAACTCCTGGTTGTCAAAGGAGAAATTGAAAATGTGCAAAATTTTCTGCTTGAAAAGAACAAAATTCGGTAGAATGAAAATTCCCGTTAGGATAACAGAGAAATTTGAAAAGTGGAACATTTTCTGCTTGAAAAGGGGCGAAAATTTATGGAAATTCCTGGTTGTAAAAGAAGAAATTAAAAATGTGCAAAATTTTCTGCTAGAAAAGAATAAAATTCAGTAGAATGAAAATTCCAGTTAGGATAACCGAGAAATTCGAAAAGTGGAACATTTTCTGCTTGAAAAGGGGCGAAAATTCATGGAAAATCCTGGTTGTAAAAGGAGAAATTAAAAATGTGCAAAATTTTCTGCTTGAAAAGAATAAAATTCATTAGAATGAAAATTCCAGTTAGGAAAACGAGAAATTTGAATATTGGAACATTTTCTGCTTGAAAGGGGGTAAAAAATGATAGAAATTATGTATTTAAAAAGAGGACATTTGAAATGTGGAAAATTTCAGCCTTGTAAAAAGGAAATTTTTCAAGTGATCTTGTTTGTTTACAGAATAATGGAGATTTTAAAAGTGGAAATTCTCCTGCTGGAAAGGGGGAATACTTTCAATAGTATAAGATTTTCAATCTGTGACAATTTTCGCTCTTTAAGCTGGATTTTTTGTTATGAAAAGACGCTATTTGTCTAATGAGGAACGTGGTCAGTTTACATTGACTATATCAATACGAGTACTTGAATGATATTATAATTTATTACAGGATATTGATTTTTGCGAGTGAATTTCCAGTTTTGCGAACTTGTCATCGGAAGATGGTATAAAAATGAAGCAGGAGATAAGGTTGTACTTCGAATTCGCGTGGGCTTAGTCTTTCTATCGCATTTCTCTTCGTTTATTTTACTATTCGCGATTCAAGAAATATTGCAGTTCATTTTCACGGCGAATGAGTCTGCAGCGTATTCTTTATAAACGATGGAGACGGAAGGTGGGTGTTAAATTTACGATGCGGGAAGTAAAGATATAGCCGGAATGATCTTGCTAGAGCAAGGTGCTTCAAAACATAAAAAACGACTTATTTTTAAGTAGTTAAACCACAAACACGACCATGAAAAACAATGTATACGAGATCGTATTTAACACAACTATTAAATTCAAATGTAACGTATGCATTTTATTATATACTACCAGCATCGGAAAATATCTTCTCAGCTAGCGCGAGCGATACTAAAAATCACTGCTGACTTTTAAACGTGATAAATCGTTCAAAAAAAGCGATAGACGTAAAAAAAACGTTTCAAAGCTTATGAAATTTTGCATCAAATGACCCCTCATAGATATATTTTTGATCCTTTGAAAAGAATATAACAGGTGATAAGTTCAAGAAAAAGTTCAAGTATTTCTCGAATTTTGTACCTCGACTTCAACACATGATATGACAAAGGAAAGTTGCATCAGAAATATTAAATTTATACCGCACAGTATTTGAAGTCTTATCTTTCATTTGAGCGAAGAAAACTTAAAAAATCTGTATGGGTTCGCGAGATATAACTAAAAATGTCCAAGCGTGTGCGTCAAGTTTCAGTTCGCGATCATCGAGAATTTCTCAGATTTTGTACCTTAACTTCAACTCGTGCTGTGAATTAGGGAACTTGTGGAAAAAACTGAAATTGTCAGGTTGTAATCTTTGAAATCTTATCTTTAATTTAAGCCAATAAAATTTAAAAATCTTTATGGGTTCCCAAGATATAGCAAAAAGTTTACAACCGTGTCTGCGTCGAATTTCAGTTGGCGATCTCGCTGCTGAAGCGACTGCGAAACTCGACCTAGGAACGCTTGGACATTTTTAGTCATATCTCGGGAACGCATAAAGATTTTCGAAGTTTTATTGGCTTAAATTAAAAATAATATTTGAAAGAATAAATTCTGATAATTTCGGGGTTTTTTCCACAAGCTCTCTAAGTCACAGTTTGAGTTAAAGTTAAGGTAAAAAATCTGAGAAATTGTCGGTGATCGCTGACAGAAACTTGACGCAAACACGTTTGGACATTTTAAGTCATATCTCGGGAACCGATAAAGATATTTTAAGTTTTATGGGCTTAAATTAAAAATAAGATTTCAAAGACTGTGTGGTATAAATTTAAGACTTTTGCCGCAACTTTCCTGCATCATATCACGAGTTGAAGTCAAGGTACAAAATTCAAGAAATTTTGAATTTTTTTTTTTAACTTCTTACCTGGTATATTCTTTTTGAAACATCAAAAATATCTTTATTAGGGGTCATTTGATGTAGACTTTCATAACATTTTCAACGGGTCCTTAAAAAATTTTGATCGCTCCTTTTTTTAACGAGTAATCATGTTCCAAAGTCAGCAGTGATTTTTAGTACCGCCCGCGCTAGGCGTGTGGATAATTTCCGACGGTAGTGTATAATTGTAAATTAACCTCGGTAATAAACATTTGTGAGGGGGTGTGTATTATAATTAGGTAATATTTTCTCGTTTTAAATTTAGCATGTTTCAATGTTTCTTTTCTTATCCCTGCATATTCATTATTCGTCTTGATTTTTATCATTCTCAAAATGCGGAAAACGATCCAACTTCCTCGGGGGCTAATCGGTAGTGTGGCGCGAAGAAAAAAATAAAATAAAATACGAGGCCGACAAATTGCGCGCGATAAAAGTTACGGGAGCAACGAGCCGTGCTGTTTACATCGGATCCATTCGACGGGATTCACTTGCCGGCCTTTAACTTTACGACTGGTGTAAACGGAAACCAGTGAAATCAGCTTAACCACAGCATTTACTCACCACTAAAGGACTAAGCGTTTACTTCTTTATAAATTGCATTGCTATTATTCTACATAATACGGTTAATACACCTTTTTCTGCTTACTGTAAATTATAGTATTTAGCTGGGGTTGCTATAATTCGATGAAAAGAAAGTAAGAAGTTAGGGAATTTCTTATTGGTGTTACCTGCTTGGAAACAGGGAAGTTTAAAAAGTAGAAATTTTCTGTTTTGAGAGGAGCGAAATTTCAATAGCAACACAATTTTTGACTTGGAACGAACAGCAAAATATTTCTTCGGCATAGAAGTAGGTATGTAATGACCTCAATTTTCAAATATACTTTTTTGACATATTTTGATATAATTCGACCCCAGGATCTCGAAAATAAAATTTTTTAAAAGTGTCCCTGTGTGTATGTGTGTGTAACTTTTTTTCTGTTCACCACATCTCGAAAAATAAAAGAGCTACGATCATGTAATTTGGATGAAGTGTAGCTCCGTTTGATATCCAGGTCTGATAGGATTTTAAGCTAGATCGACCATTCAGAAGTAGTTTTTCTTGGGTTTAGAGATTTAAAAAGAAAAATTTTACCTTGTTTATATGAAGAAAACTTTTTTGATATTCAAAACGCGACAATATTTCATGTAGAGTATATTCTCGCGTCCTGGAGACGCATCGATTGACCTATTGATGAACCTTTTATCGCCCAACAGTACTGATTTATGAAGTTTCAAAGAAATGGTTCATTCTGTTATTTGAAAAAAACTTTGTTGATATTCAAAATACGACAATATTTCATGTAGATTATTTGTTCGCGTCCTTGAGACGCATCGATTGACCTATTGGTGAACCTTTTATGATGGACCAGTACCGATTTATTAAGTTTAAAAAAAATGTGTGTATTCTGTATATATGATAAAAACTTTGTTCATATTAGATGTACTGCAATACTTGTATCGTGACATGTTTGTTTGCGTCTTTGAGACACGTCGAATGACCTATTGATGAACCTTGTATAACCTCTTATGATCTAGCAATACCGTTTTATAAATTGAAAAAATATGTTGTTTACCTTGTTGATATAAGGAAACCTTTTTTAATATTGGGCAAACAACTATAATGTATATAATATATTTGTTTGCGCCTTCGAGAAGCATTGATTGCCAAAATTAAGAACTTTTCATGATCTACCATGACCTACCAATATCGTTTTAAAATTTTTCAATAAAATTAGTTTCCTTATTTATAAGAGGATTTTTTTATATTGGAAATATAGCAGTACATTTGATGTAATTGTTACCGTCTTTGAGACGCTTGGATTGATCTTTTGACGAACTTTCGAAGACCATTATTGATTAATCAATAGCTACTCAGAAAATTTCAAGAAAAGTTACATTGTTTCTATAAGGTTTTAATTTTAAAAAAAAATTATTTATTTTTTTTTTTAATTTAAATTTAAAAAATTTGCCCTCTGTATCCATAGTACTTTACAGCCGTATTTTTTATTTGAAAGGAGGAAATTTCAATAGCGAAAAAAAATTTTGACTTGGAAGCGGGAAAGTTTAAAAAAGGACGGAGAAAGGAAAAAGTGAGAGGTTGGTTTTTGGTTGACTTTTTCTCTTTTTCTCCCTCTTTTTTCTTTTGGTTATTTTTGTCTCTAATGAGCCGAGAGGTGAGATAGTTTGGAATTCTGTTTTTTTAATTGTGAATCTTTTTCATGCTTATTTTGCATAAAATTATTCATGATAAAATAGATTTCTTTTCGATCTTGACATATTTATAATTTTAAAATAAATGCAAACTTTGCGCGGGTGAATGATTTTGAATAATAATTTCGTAAAATAATATATTAATAAAATATGAAGATAATTTTTAGATCCAATCTCTGAGCTTAAATTAATTACATTAATTGTAACGTATTGAATTAAAAAGCCATTTTAAAAATGAATTGAAATTAATATATTATGGAATTAGTGAGGGAATTAGTAATGTAGGAATGAAAAAGCATACATAATTGCGTGATGTAGTTTATGAATAGGTGCTTAATAATTTTATAATCGTTTATTTATCATTTTGAACTAGTATTAAAAATTATTTTGCCCTTGCACAGAAGAAACTAAATGCACGCTTTTGATGTTGCTAGTCTTGAATTAAAATGCTGGCCCATCTTCTTTAGTCAGATTGGTATACAACTATAAGAATTTTTCTTTCTTCTATATATAATAATAAATTTCAATAAGTTTTTTTACTTTCTCATCATAATGAAAAGGTATTAGTTTAATGTGAAAACTGACTATCGCGGATTTCATTAAATCTCCACGTTTCGAGGCAACAATTGTTCATCCAAAAAAGAGCTACAAATTTGTTATTAATCATTTTTGATAAGACGCTTAGCTTCTGCTTCAATCGTAAAAAACAACATTAAACAAAATTTTTTTGTAAAAACGATACAAGCTACGAAATAAAATGAAGAGACAGAAGTTGTTCAACCGAAAAAGGTCTACACATTTTTTCAAACTATTCTTTGACAGGGCACGTAGTTTGTGTTGTAATCGTCAAAAATACATTAAAAATTTAAAAAATTTAATTTTTGGAAAAATGACACCAGAAACGAAAAAAATAAATAGACAACAGTTGTTTACCCAAGAAAGATGTACAAGTTTGTCCTTACTTATTTTCTGATAGGACGCGTGGTTTTTGTCTAATCATAAAAAATACCATTGAAAATAAAAAAATTTAAATATTTGGAAAAACTACACAAGATACATAAGAAAAAAATGAATAGAGAAAAGTTGATTAACCACAAAATATCTACAAATTTGTTCTTAATCATTTTTGAATAGGGTGCGTAGTTTTCGTTTTAATCATAAAAAAATAACGTAAAAATAATGAAACTAAATTTGTAGAAAAACAACCCAAGCTGCAATAAAATTTTGAATATCAAAATTGTTCGCCTATCTTAGATCAATAAATTTTCTCTGAAACATGTTTTGATAGGACGCGCACTTTTTAAATTATAAAAACATGACAATGAAAATACGTCTGTTACAGTATCAATGCACATTATGAATTTGAATAATATAGATTTATTAAAATATTACATTTTCCACGGTAACTGAGAATACAGATTGACATGCCAAATAAAGAACAAGTATTAAAATAATCATAAAAAATCATATTTGTACTTTATTCTGCAATATCTGAATAAGTGGTCCCGGGCCGAGGTACACAAACTAATATAATATACATTTAATACAATAGAGTTAAACACACGCAATATAGAAAATTTGGCTTTTCGGACATATTTTAATCTAGTGCGAAGCACGAGACACCTGATGAAAATGTGTTCGTTAAAGCCGAAGAAGCTTTAACAAAAGAGAATTCACAATCACCAAATGACGCGCACCTCAGGAAATTTGAAAATTTTTATATTGAAAAAAACTTCCATGAGTCCTGTCATAAGGGGATAAGGAGACAAATCACATTTGAAAAGGTTAACCACCATAAGAACTCTTATACTTTTACACCTAGAAATAGATCTGAAAAGAAGCTGAAGTTAATGTTGAGACCGTTCGTGTCTATGAAGTACATGGGCGTCATAAATTAATCATGAAGAGAGTAGAATAGTAAATTCACTGATCAAGTTCCTCGATCCTTATCAATAATTATACGAAAGTGATATTCATAGGATCATATTTTCTGCTTACAAAGTGATTTGAAGATTTAAGTTCTCCAGTGAAATAAAACTACATTTTTTTTTAATTTCATCAGAGAAAAATGATAAGTTACTTATGTAAGTATAGAAAAAGTTTATTTTGGAACATGATTTCACATAGATTACGATGCCATGCCATGTATGACTTGCCTATATTTGTTTAAAATTCTGCTGAAGAAGGAAAATGTTTAAAAATATATGCAATAAGGGGTCAGTGAAAAAAATGTTATAACAAAAGTTTCTCATACAAAATGGAAAAAATAAACATAATTCTAAATTTTAAATTAAGAATAGCCATGGCTGAAAATTTTGTTATTTAATTTTAAAACTGGTTAGTTTTTTAAGAAAATTGATGTATGTAGATATTTTTTGTCTAAAAACACCTGAATATAACAAGTTATAGATGAAGATAACAAAAACAAGACTGGTTTTCGAGTTCTCTCAGTGCCCCTAGTGGAAAAATCTTCTAGTGGTCTAATGTAGGATCTGGCCTAGATCTGGAGTCATCTAGTCCTTCTAGTCTAAACAGTCTAGTCTGTCCAGTCTAATCTGGATTAGATCTTGCACCGGTCAGCTTTCCATGACATGAACATTTGTAAGTGACAATCAGCCAAATTTTATTAACCATTTTCAAAACATTGTCAGAGAGTTTAAAATTACTCTTTATAAGAAATTAATAATATAAAAATAATTTTGTTTTCCTCATTGTCTTGGAAGACAAGTATGGCCCAGATCTGGTGCTGGTCAGCCTCGCATAACATGAAAATTTCTAAGTGTCATTTAACCAAATTTTTGTCATGATTTTTGAAAAATTGTCATATAATGTGTATGACTAAAAGATGTTTTTTCGGCAAATGAGCGTTTTACTTCTCAACATAATCTCCTTCAGCTCGATACATTTAATCCAGTGTTTTTCCAATTTTTTTATTCCTTTCAAATAATAGGTTTTCTCAAGGCCCTTAAAATAGGAGTTTGTTTCGGTGATGACCTCTTTATTCGACCCAAATCTCTTACCGCCCGGCCATTTCTTCAGGTTTGGAAACAGGAAATAGTCGCAGGGGGCATAAGTTTTTAACGATTTTTCCGCGTTCCAGCCGCCATTTTGTGTGCTTTCACTTATTTTTTCATTATTTAAACCATTACATTTTTTATTTTACGTCTCGAGGACATGATTTCTGTACTTCAAACGTTGAATTTTAAATGTTATGAAAGTGAAAGATTGACATAAACAAAATTTTTTTTTTAAAAGACCATGTTTTTTTTTAATCATATACAGCCTTTGACAGTTAAATTTTTCAAAAAATCTGATCACAAATTCTGAAAGTTTATTAAATTTTACGTCGGAAACGCTTATTTTCATATTTTCCACAATTCATTTTCATAGAAAATACAAGCGTTGAAATCCGTTGTGAAAATTTGTCCAGTTGGGACTTAATGGGTTAATATAATAACTTGAAAAAATAATAATTTCAGAGTAATTGGATGTAAAATGTTCTATATTTAGAACTTCATCAAATTCAAAATAATTCAATTGCGAATACCTGCTTCTTGCACGGTTTTACTTCTCAGGAAGAAAAAAATTGTATTCTCATAATAATATGTAAAGAGTTTTCATTAAAAGATGCAAGTTTTAATATTTTTCAAATTTTCAGTGGTTTATTTTAAATTCATAATTTTGACGTTTTCAAAGCTGTGAATTCTGCATTTCGAAGGTTATACAATTAATATTGGTCCACTTTTCAGAAATTCAAATAAAAAAGTTTCAATTTCAAACGCTCTGAATTTGAATGTGAGAATGATTGTCAGCATTTTACGAATTCGTATCGACAATGACTTCATAATCGGTACCCTCCTAAGCCCCTTTTTTCTCCCTTAAATATTACCCCGTAAGTAGTGAAATAAGAGTTTGACGATATAAAGAAGTTTATTTATTTTTTCAATGATTTTTTTCTCTAAATTACTAATAATGAACGTGAAATATATTTTTATTATCTTTAATTCAAATTATTTAATTTTATCAATTCAATTTTTTTTCATTATAGAAAATAAATATAGAAATAAATAATGATAAAATATTGGAATAATTATTGCAAAATGTAGAGAAACTGCAAATAAATTGTTTATTTCGAACCACTTATATCGAAATATTTGAAAATTGTGATGTTTATCAGAAATCATAACATTTTATAGAGCAATATTTAACAATACTATCATTAAACTCAAGTACTTTCATTATATTGTTGTGTATTCATCATGTTATTTCAAAAAATAATAAAAATATACAGCATGCTGATTAGTGGTGATCTAGCAACAAAAAGGCCGGAAAAGTTCACTACGTATGGGTTAAAATGATAAAGTTTTGTTTATCACTCATTCCTTGAAGTTTTTCTAATAAAGATTCCAACTTTTTATTTAACCGTGATTGTACATTCATTCACAGCTGATTTCCATATTTTCAAACATAGCACTTTTCACATAATGTCAATTAAATGGCAAAAATTAATGTCTACGCAGTATATGTCTTATCAACCGATATCGCTCAAATTAGTAGAGTACCATTTTTACGGGCTTCAGTTCCAGTTTCAATTTCAGTTTCAATGGTTGAAATGACAAAAGTTAGTAAATCACTTCTTTACAAGTATGATTTTGGCCTACGCAATGGCTCATGACCTATGGCTCTATGTTATATCATTCATGAATTTAAATTTGAAACTCTACACCTTAGAGTTTAGATTAAAAATTTTCAATATTGGCTTTCTACAAAAATTTACACCAGGAAATATAGTTATTCAGGCTTTTACTTCGAAATATTTAATGCCTATAATATTGTACTAACGTAAATTTGAAACTATAAATTTGTTTGACATTTCAAGTTTAATTTTTAATGCTTTCTACTTTAGATTTGACACGAATTTATCTAATCAAGTTTAATTTAAAATATGTAATAATTTAAAAATGTAATAATAATGGGAAATTCTAGAATTTCAGAATCTTTACCTTTAAAAATAAAATCTAGTATTCAATTTCAAATTGTACAATTTTAATCGCTTGCATTTGATAATCATTTAAAGTCAAAAGTTTGAAAATTTTGATTCTTCAATTGTGAATGCTTCAAATTAGATACGTTACATTATTAGAATTTCAAATATCTTCCAATGAAATTGTCCAGAATCCACATTTCGGCGGTGAAAGTCCAAAATGATTGGATTCTTTAAAATTCATTTTATAAAGGTATTTCGTGTCACTGATTTGAAATTTTGTATTAACATTTCAACATTAAAAATGTTGAATTCAATATGAGGACCAAATGATTTGAAAAATTATCAGACTTCTTTGAAATTCATTTTATAAAGGTCTTCTGCGTCCCTGATTTTAACATTAATGTGATAATTACAAAATTCAAAATGGCGTATTTAATATGGTAACTAACGGATTAAAAATTATGTCGATAAATTTGGAATTCATTATATACAGAAATTTTGAGTTACTGATTTCAAATTTGATGTTAAAATTTCAAAATTATAAGTGGCGCATTTAATATGACGATCCACAGATTTGAGAAATTATCAAATATTTTTTTAATTCATTTGTTAAAGATATTTTATGACACTGATTTTATATTTGATATTCATATTTTAAAATTAAAAATTGCGGATGACTACATAAAATGTAAACTGATTTTTGAATTGTTTAAACAAAAATTATTCAAATAATATGTTCAAATCTGTAAGTTACAGCAAAACTTTCGCGCTCGCGTTCGTACGTTTAATGCTTGCATTTCTCAAAGCATCCGCGGCTTTGACGATTTTATTCTCATTGCGACACTAGCGCTTCACGCTCGATAATTAGGTTATAGAAATGGTTTTCTTCAGAAAATAATACGACGTAAACAAAATTGAAGAGCATATACAAAGTAGGTATATTTTTCAATATAGTGTTAACAAGAAACTACAATTTTCTTTAATTTACTAAATAGAGACATTAAGCCGTAGGCTTCGATCCCGTTGGTTCAAACTTCAGCTCCAAGACAACTCTACTATAATTAGTTAATCGAGAACATTTTCAATTAGCGTCCAATTGAAAAATTTTATAGAGATCATTTGTACATTTTGTTAAAATCCGCTAAAAATAACGATTTAAACTTACAGGTCTCTTAAAAACAAAAATTTCATAATTTTGAAAATGTTCTAAGTTTTTTAATTTTGGTCTAATTGAAAAATTTAATGGAAAATTTTTCGAAATATATTTTATATCTAGTAAAAATTTGGATGTTTCTTTATCTATAAAAAAATTTCTACTTTTTCATCGAAATAAAAAATGGCAAGTTTTTTGTCGTGTACCATAAACTTTAACAAGAATTTCTAAAACTTTTTTTTTAATTTTGTTTTAAATTTTGAAAACGCTCTAACTTTTTGAGTTTTAGTATTAACAAAAAATTTAATTGGGTTAATTTTGAAATATATATTTGATAACTAGTAAATTTTTTGTATGAAATTTCTTAATCTACAAGAAAAATAATTAATTCTAGTTTTTGAACATTTTCAAAATGTTGAAAAGTATATAACTTTTTTAATTTGGATTGAAATTAAAAATGCCAGAAGAATGTTTTGCAATTTTTTGTTCATCGACCAGAATCTTTGACAAACATTTATAAAATTCCTTGAAACTTTTTTTGCAAATTTTGAAAATGATCTAAATTTTGGAATTTGGTCGGAAATATCTTGATAACGAATATGCATTTCATTTTGGGATACTAAAAAAAGTGTTTCAAAGGCTGATTCGATTGGACAAATCCTTCACAAGTTAGCGTGGCTACAACGTTCAGGTAACCACACAGGCATGCAGCCATACAGAAATACATATATACAATAATACATACAAACCTACAGATCTACAGACAGAAAAAGATAAAATTTTATAATTTTTTGATTCTGTGATTTTGGGCGATCACATTACACTCTCATGACTGACAATGTAAAAAATTGAGTGAACACAAAAACTGTTCAGTACATGGACTCTGCAATTTTTTCCGTAGAATCGAATGGCGTATTTACTTTTTCCTTATCTCGTAGATTTAAAAAAATGGTTTGAACAATTTTTCTTTAAACAATTGAAAAATCAGATTATTTTTAATGAAAAATCATCTTTTAATCAAATGCGCTCATCTCCATAAAAGTTTCTTTGTTATGCTTAGTCTGCCTATGGGCATAAATAGTTTTGAAAATTGTTTATGACTTCTTAAATTGTTTATAAGTTTTCAATTTATTACAGAATGTTTATCAAAAGAAAAAAGTTTTTTTTCCATTTCTAAACCATTGTCGAGAAAATGGGCAACCTCAAGCTTTCCTACCCTTATAGTTTCTTATTTCTGTATGTATTTTCCTTTCGAAATTCAGAATGTGCAACACAAATTTTGATACAAATTAAATGTGTGAAAAGTACAATTTCTCGAGTTGAATTTACCAATCGCTCGAAGGCTAGACCCATTTTAGCTCTTATTATGTACTTGATGTAAATTTAAGCTTTCTATGTTTTAAATTTCAGTAGCAGTAATTGTTTAAAAAAAAGATATCATCTCCGTCCCCACTCGAAGTGCCATATTTTTCTAAATGTGAAGAAAAATAGCACGGATTGAATGGATTTTATCCCGATTGTAAAAATAATTGCATATTTGAAAAAAATCAGGTTCGGGCGGTCTTTCTTATTTTTTTTCAAGTGAAAAAATGTACCAATCTTAACGTACGACTCGCCATTTTATAGATATTTGTAACCCCTACATTTTTTAGATTCACTTTTTTCTATTAGATATATAGATTCGTTGTAGTAGACAAAAAAAAGTTTTATCCATCTTTATCGATTATTTACAAGTATATAGGCTTTCGCTGTGCATGCTAACACTACAAAAATCCGAAGTCAAATTTCAGGTAGCATTTTCTGCATGAAATGAGCCTTTTTTATAGGTCGCCCAGACTGTAGGGCGCGCGTATGTTAGATCTCGTGCTTCGCGCTCGAATAAAGTCTGTCAAAAATGCGAAATTTTCTATTATATTTTGAACTGTATTATAATAAATGTATGTTATAATAATATCTGCACCCTAATTTATTAATATAATAATGTTTATCGCTCAAGAAATGAGATTAATGCACTTATTATTATTTTTTCAATTTTAAGTTTTATAAATGTAAAGTTTAAATAATTACCGAGACTTTGGTGTTAGCTGGAAAAACATATCGTTTGACAATTTATTGTAGCTAGCGTCGTTTTCCCATCAAGTTTATTTTTTTAATTTTAATGGAAAATGGAATTTTTCATTTTAATTTCATTTTTCATGATGAAGACAAAAACTATGCGTCTCATAAAAAAAAAATAGATTTTAACAAATTTTTAACTATTTTATAGATGAAAAATTTTGCTTTTGAAATTTTTCTCTTATCTCATATAGTTTTGTTGGAAAATTGAATTGTTGATTTTTCAAAAAGTATTTCTTAGAAATAAAATAGGAACCGTTGGTCAAAAATAGTTACTTAACGAACTTCTTTCTTTGTAGGCGTTCAACAAGTATTGCAAAATCCAATCCAGTTAGATAATTCCTTCAAAAGTTATTATGTTTACAGACAACGACGACTACAAAGACAAACATGGTAGTATAAAATCCATTTTTTCTTCATCGGTGAGTCTGAAAACGTCGAGATTTCATGAAATCTGCGAAAGTCACTTTCCATATAAAAAATCTCATCGAAATGAGAATGTAACAAATTATTCAACATTAAAATTGATTAGACAAATTTTTCTGAGATCAAACAATAAATTCAATGTAATTATCACATTATCGCCTACCAGCGTATCAAATAATCACATTCTCCTTCTCCAATTTTTTGTTAACCTTCTTTTTCCTATTCCCCATATCTGTTTCATTACCCCTGCTGCTTTTTTTTATCCTTTCTCTTATATGAGCTTTATGATCTCCATTTGTTTGCAAGGTATATCCCAGATACTTAAACTCCTTAACGTCTTCTAATTTTATTCCCTTCCATCATCTCGTCCGCGTATGCCAGCGTATATATATTTTCGTTCCCTATCCTAACTCCTCCCCACCCTTTTCTCTCCATTTCTTCTTTCAAGTCTGATATTAATATATTAAATAAAAGTGGGCTCAGAGGACATCCCTGCCTTACTCCTCTTACCAACCAGAAACTATCTGCTACTTCCTTCACTAACTTCTTTTTTGCTTGTGCACTCTAATACTCTTTTTATTTCTCTTTTCATTATTTCCATTTCCTCATTTACATTTCCTTCCCCCATTTCGATATTCCTGACTTTTTCCTTACACTGTTCTTTACCTTCCATTGACCAATCCCCTCTTCCTGCTCTTTTTACTTTTTCTCCCCTTTTAGCCTTATTGTTAATACTCATTTCTCCCTCTACTGTCACTATTATGGGAAAGTGATCCGAATCTATAACATTCCTGCTATATTCCAGTAACATATTCTTCATTCTTCCCTACTTTCGTTCCTAGTCTCTTTTTGTTTCTTATTATTTCTTATTTTCCTATCTCCTGTTCCTTTCTCTCCTAGTTTCCCGGCACCTCATTTCTTACCAAATCTTCCCTCTCTTCGTCCCAATCCCACCATACACCTTCAATCTGTATTCTGCCATTCTTAATCCACGTTCTCTTTTCCTTACTTCTTTCCTCTTCCGCTATTTGTCTTAACTTATACTGCATCTTCCTTTCTACCCATGTTAAATCATCTTTTCTTCTCTCCGAGCTTCCATATAACAATCTCTTCTTTGCCATCACTTCCATTTTATGTTGCCATGTCTTTAGTTTCACTAGTACCATTTTTTCTCCATTTCGCGTTACCTTTCCTATACTTCGCATTTCTTCTATCCCTACTTTAGCATCTATCCTTTTTAGCACATCTTCCACTCCTTCCTTCAATTCCTTCCTTTCTAATCTTAGACCCTTTATCACTATGTTTCTTTTTCTTTCTACTCTCTCTTTCTTTTATATTCTTTGTTCTATTTTTCTCAGCCTTTCCTTCTCCTCATTTCCATTCTCCCCACCTCCAAACTCCCGATTTGAGCTTTCTACTTTCTTCATTCTACCTTCCAAGTCCGCTAGCTTTTTATTAAGCATTTCCTGTTTTTATAGTCTTTTCTCCAACGTATGCATCCTTTTCTCTAACTTGTCCCTGACTTCTTCCCATTTCCTCATTTCTTTCCTAAGTTCGGCCATTTCCCGCCTAATATCTTTCCTTATTTCCTTTCCCCGTTTTTCCTGCTTTTCTTCATATATCCCCATTACTTCCATCATCATCTTACGCCCACAATATCTCCCTTTCTACTGTTTTTCTATATTTTCCCTTTTTTTCCTCACGCTTCGGCATACAGAACACTTCCTCGTCAGAATTCCCGCTATCCATCAAACTGATTTTAATAATCCTCTTGTATCGCCCTATGTAACTTGCGTAACTTCTGTCGCCACTCTACTACACCACCCTGCTACCTTGTCTTCATCCGTGCTTTTCCTTACCTATCCTGCCCTGGCTCTGCTACCGGGTTGCACCGGTTTCCCCATCCTGCTCCACACGTCACACAAATGAACCTCACAGGCTACCCCAAAACTGACTCAAACGCTCAGAATATCACTCACTTTTTCAATTCTATTATTCTGAACATTCAATCATTTACTCCAAAAACCCCTTCCTTCACACTCTGCCCATTAACTCACCTCAAATCTCACTGTAATTTTCCAAATTCAGCAACACACCATCACCGCCACCAAACACTCAGAAGTATTTACTGCGGTTCACGCTTTTTAATTTACTTTTGTAAATATTTATAACGTCTGACCATTTTATTAGGTGAGGAATCCTCTCATTTGAGAAGAGGTTTTTTTCGATATTTTTGACGCATATTTGACAAGGTTATGGCCATATTGCTTTCTCCCGCTCAAGGTGGTAGTTTAGTCAGGGAGGTTTAGGAAAAATGGTTAACGCACTGGTGCGATGACTAGGTAGGAGCACCCATACGATCACCCGCCTATGTTTACACTCTAGCCTCCCGTGTTCTCGGTGAAGTATGTGTGAGAACGCCGTTTAGGAAATTCGCACTAGGTCGCGGTTCCTACGTGCGTGCTCGTATGAGTCCTGCTTATTACTTCTTCTCTGTTTCATTTATGTATATAGTATGTTCTCTGTCTCGTTCCAGCTCGTAAATGCATTAAATTTATGTCTTTCTTTCTCTTATTCTATTAAATTCTTCTTCTCTCTTATACTTATTTAAATGGAACTCTATGGTTCACTTTTAAAATTGTATTACTATCACTCAGTTTCCCAATCACCAAATGATGTATTTTAATTATGTGCATTCCATTCTCATAATGCAATGGCCTGTGAATTTCAAATACTTTTTCTTATTGAAATTCAAAGGTGCTCAAATTGCTTTTTAAAATAGAAATATGCTCAAGCTCGAAGGGGGCATGGAACAAACCACACCGGATTTTGAGCTGGTGTAGCTTCCGACGCCATGCAACATGTGGGGTCTTATCTTTTTGGATGTATTTAATCTCTCGCTTTATTTTAATATACTTGCATTTGCTCTTTATATTTTATATGCTCGGGTTATTTATTTCTCTATTAGCATAATAGTTTTATCGCTTAGGCTATTCATAAATAATTAATTTTATATTTATATGGTCGGCAATTCAACTGTCCTCCCTTCTCATTTAAGCGGACTCGTGTGGTGTCGTAGTATACATTTTCCTATCTAGCTAACTTATTTCACTCTAGATAAATATCTCATTGGCGTTAACTTTTATGCTTATTATGTTCGTTGACGTGTTTCTTGGTGAGATCTCTGAAGTGTCGTGTGGAGTATTCTGGTTCACTTGGTTGTTTGGCACGACGATCTGAATGGAATTACTCATGCTTCAGTTGCAGGTTGCAGTTGCTGACATCTCTTCGCCTTCGGACCTCATCGGATTGGCTGCTTGCGGAATTTGGTGAAGAAATTTTCGTCTGCCCATACAGTGTATTAGACTTGCAAATCCCGTCAACACTTTGGCATGACAGCAATAACTGGCTATCCCCAGTAATAAGATAGCTAGGCCTAGGCAGGCTCCTTGGATTGGCTTCGTTTGCTCCACCCTGCTTCGTCGTTGCCAATTTCATTTGTTCCATCGAGTCTCCAGTTCTTCTAAAGTTTGCTCGTTTTTTATGTAAGCATTTTTGTTGAATATTGGTAGCGTTCATTCAACGTTGTTTTCCGCATTGGAGTGGTTTTCCTCTTGCGGCAGGACACTCGAAGGTGAAAATTGACTTATGTTCAAATGGAATGTAGACTCGTATATCACTTCAGTTGTTCTTCCTTTACTGCTGGTTCCCCATAAGTGATGTCTTATAATTTCGTCCTGCATCCTGAAGCGATTTGGACCATTTCCAACTTTCGTAAAGGGCACAGTTAATTCGGGTTCAGTGGGGCAGACTACTTCAGCTGTGGTTTCCGTTATCACTTAATATAACTATGCGTCTATCGTGTTTAACCAGCTCCAGTGGGGAAGTTTGTCGTAGATTATTCTTATGACGCATAATCTTAAAGAGTGCATCGATGGTTGAATCAGCAACTGGCTGATGATATTATAGTGACTTTGGCTTTCGATGTAATGGAGGAGGACCTCTAGTTTCTTTGTGAAGTTTAGGTGGAGCACAGATTTTCGTACACCCTGAATCTCATCCAATATGTGGATCAGTTATGCTCGTATCCTTTTTTGTTCTTTTTGGGTCTGCTTGGTTCGAAGGTGCATGTTTTCTAACTGGGCCCTAATGACATTTGTCTGTTTTCCCATTAGGTGGGAGAAATTTTCGGCTACTTGGTGAAGGTTGTAGATTTCAGCTTGGATGTTTTCCCGTCGTCGTAGGTCAGGCGACCCGCGATTGGACCAACCATAGCTCCTATGAGCCCTAATATCGGTGTTGTACTACGTTTTTGCATCCTGGGTGGCATAGAGACAGGGTAATTTCTTACGACGAGTCGACTCAGTTCCTTCATCTCTTGCTTAATCCGGGCTTGAGATCTCTCTGCGATGTTGAATTTTACATTGAGGTTGTATTCCTGTAGGGTGTTGTTGCATTCATACTCCTTGACGGATTTGCTGTAACTGGGGAGGTTTTTAAATAGAAATCGGCATCAAATACCAGCTGCTTTATGGAGATTAGGCATATCGAAAATCAAATACTCATCTGTTCCATTTTTGATCATGCTTATCCGCATGTTCGGAGAAGGGCTTTCTTTCTTCAGTTTCCTTTACCACATATACCTTATCTCCTATCTCCTATCTATAATCGACTGCATAGTGTTTGATGCAGTCAGTTAGCACAATATGAATCCGCTTCAACGATCCAATAGTCTAAGAGCGATAACACGAAGAGGTCAATTATTTCACTTTAAAGATGTCTTCAAGGTTCTTCATTAGTTTAATAAAGAAACTTCCTCCCTTGTCGGTAAATATACACTTTGGTGCGCTATACTGGGAAAAAAGTTTGGTCGCTTCCGCGTGGTCTACCGTGGGTGTTTTGAGGTTGGGTATAGGAATATCGATGCAGTATTTACTGAAATTGTCCTGCATCGTTAAGATTTGTCTATTGTCGTTGGGTTTAGTAGGTAACTTTCCCACTGTGTCCAGCGAGACTTTGTCGAATGGTTCGACCGGGATGTCGGTGATTATCATTGGCTATCGTGGCATTCTGCAATGATTTTTGGCCGTACCACGCTTGAAGGAACCTCGATTCGACCATGGCAAAGGGTTACTGTAATAGGTTCGGCAAAAATCACCTTTGCTATTAATTCGGCTATTTTGTTCTGAGGGAGAGGGCCCCGTAAATGGCCAGAATTGGCTATTCGACAGCTTGTCTGCTTATCCTGAGTTAGGGCTAGGAAAAGGTTTTTAAGTCCTAGAGACACATCCCTCCAATTGAGCTCATCGCTGTGTTTTCGTTCGACCACGATCGAATAAGTCTTATATCGAACATGGGGAATGCTCATGACCTGCGCCTTCACAGGTTTGCATTCCGAAACGTCTTGAAAGTCGAGATGATCGCTAGCAATCAGAAGCTTTGCTATAGAACGTGTGGGCTCACAATCGTCAGATATAAAATTAGCATAATTGTCCAGTTTATACGTCAATGTTTTCCATTGATGAACTACATTTGGAAATTTCGAGTTAGTTTTCCGGGTCTCTTCTTTTAGGAATATTTTATTGTCGGGAATTAAAGGTGGAGTGGGAGGATCTATGTAGGGAATTCCGAGATCGATATGGGAGCTGGATACTTCTTCAGGGACCTTAGATGTTTCCTCCATTGTTTCCTGTCAACAGTCGCAACATTATTTCCCTTTTTCAGAGGGGGGGTGGGGCAAGATTGGAGCCCTTTCTTCGGGCACAGTTGGAAAAGGAGTGGGCATAGCACCCGGAGGGTTAGTGGACATAGGTGATGGATACCAGGGACTTGAATTTCAGTCGGAGGCGATTCAGGCTGTTCTGCTAAGCCCGTAAAACGTACTGTGCTTTTCCTTGCCATTCCGGATTGGGGTTCAACTTTATTTGAGTCTAGTGATCCTGCTTCAATGTCTTGAACAGTAGGTTCATCTGTTTCAGAGATTGGAGTCGGTTCAGTCGTTTCCCTTGTCTTCTTCTGGTACTCTTTTAGTCATTTTTTAACTCCTTCTGCGAATACGTTACCGTCATACTCCGTGCATGGATCGAGGGCTTCCAGTCGCTTGAGAAGGTTTTCGTTCCCCTCTCAATCGGATACATGGTTGCGTAAGAGCTCCATGCCTCCAGGGTCCCAGTAAATTAATTCAGGTTGAGCTCCGAACACATCCATCCCATGATCAGTGATTGACTTGTCGAATTAAGAAAATGTTTTTTGTAAAGCATCCGTTAAGTTATTTCCGTTGAATTCCGTGTTAGCCAATTGTTGGTTATCACCTTCGGCGTCTAGTTCCCGATTGTCCCACTTCTTTTTCCTCCTCCTCTGATTCAGATTGAGGGGAAATCGGTGTTTTATAGATCCCTTCGCGAGCTAATAGATTCGCCTCCTCGTGTCCTTCTATGACTTGGTGACTGGGAATGTGATTCCATTTCACGTCTAAGAGGTCGAGGACGGATTTTAATTTTTCGAACTCTGCCCGATTCTTAACGGGTTTGTTTTCGTAAGTTTTCCAGTTTTTTATTTCCCATTTAGGAATCCATTCCTATGCCCATCGATGTATACGTCCACGTATGGATTTGTATTTGGGTTCAGCGAAGGTGAAGGCGGAGGATCGTGAGCTGGTGCAGCCTTCGGGAATGGCTTGGTCGTCTTCGGGGCAGGAATCATCTCTAGCCCTTAAAATACGCTATGTGATTTTCGGAAAACGTGTGAATCGGATTCCTCGTTTCCGGAGGACGATGTTTCATCTAAAGAAGAAGGGTCATCGCTATTGGCAGGGGGTTTGAGTCTTTCCATCTCCCTTCTATGTCTAGTGCCTTTCCATCCGAGTCGCCTGAAGCAGTGGTTGCCATTGAGCGTTTCTTCTCCATAGGTTTGGACACACACACACACGTTCATGGATTGTCAACGCAGGTGATCCAATGTGTAATTTAATTCATAGATCTTAGAGAAGTAAGGTATAAGCATATCCACCTTATCCTTCTCCTATGTAAAAACTGCTCCTACAGCATGGTCAGAGGTATCCGTTGTCAATTTGAAAGTTTTCCTAAAGTGGGGATACTGTAGGATTGAATTCCTACATAAATAACGACGAAGTTTTTGGAAGCTTTCAGCTTGCGCTTCTCCCTATCTGAAAGGAGTCTCCTTCTTCAAAAGTTCAGTTAGGGTTTCGCCAGCTTCGCATGCTTCTTAATATGAACATTTGGTAGTACCCCGAGAGGCCTAGAAATTGGCAGATATTTTTGACAGTTTTAGGGGTCGGAAATTGTCGTATCGCTATTATTTTTGCGAGATTTGGCCTACTCCGTCTTGTCCAATAATATGGCCCAAATAGGCGACTTCTGTGCGTAAGAATTCGCATTTGTTTTGAAATAATTCCGGTGGAATTTACTAAAATCGAAAAAAAAAAAAAAATATAATCCCGTGGAATTCTAAAAAAAATTTGGAGAAGAGATTGACAGGCCAGAACCAAATTAATTGTAGCGAACCCTTAAATCACTCACTTGGCTAACAAAGTGATTAAGCTGTTAGCTCACGAAGAGGGGAAGAGATTGCTTTTATCCCAAACTATATTAGAAAATAATATTTACGTCGTTGTTTGGCCAAAAATAATTTTCCTACAGAAATAATGTTATCAGCCGTTTGGTCGAAGTAAAGACTTTTTCTGAAAAACACGTTTTAGGGACCTCAGAGTGGACTCATTCTTTCTGCTGTTTGGCAAAGGAGTTTGGTTGCTACCAAGTTGAATAAAAGCGATGTTTTCCTAATTGAATACTAACATTTTTTGTCTGGTTTCAATTGAGTGAAAATTTTATTACGGGTAATAACTTCTCAAGAATTAAATTACCCTCAGCCGATTAGTCAAAGTTAATCGTTTTGGATGAAAATTGTCATCAGCCGTTTGGCCTATAATAACGCCTAAGGAAATAATTATCATGAGCCGTTTGGCCGAAATCAATATTTCTGAAGTGTTCGCTTCAGCCATTTGGCCGAAGTAACTCCCTTTGGAAAAACACGTATTAAAAATCTGAGTAGGAATTAACCTGTCTGCCGTTTGGCAGGAAAAATTGGTTCAATATCAGAAGCAATCAAAGAAATCCTACATGAAATCCTTCAAAAGAAAAACAAAATGCTTCCGGTTTATTTAATTTTGAATACAAATTAGAAACGATTCCTAATTTGGATTAAAGCTGAAAACTGGCTATCAAATTAAGTTTGTAGAAATAAATGAATTGCAGAGAACACAAAATCTAAACCCTTGAAACGCGCACCGTACTAGGTGGGTCTTATATTTTCAGGGTCGCTGAATCCGAATCCGTTGCCCGTTTGGTTTGATCTTGAATTGTTGTAAATAATTGACCTTGCTAGTATAATTTTTACGTTCGTTTGATTTATCCTTTTAGCTCGCTTTCCTCTTTTCACCGTAGATTTTAAGAGTAGCTTTGAGAGGATTGTCTTTGGATGAGGCATAAGGAAGGTTAGGGGAAGAACTCAAAATGCTGTGTATCCTGCTTAATGTAGCACGAGAGAGTTGCTAAAGATTGTTGAATATGGAATTAAATACCCCAAAATCTCGCCTCCCCTATTTATGAAAAGAAACACGAATGCTTAAACGCAACAGCAGACATTCCCTTCTCTAAAGACTTTAGTTCGAGCCAGCGCGGATGAACCACATAATTTTATAATTTGAGAGCACTCAAAAACAAAATCTCGTGACTTCGGTTTTAATTTCAAGCGAAACTGTATTCAGAAATTTAGAAAAAGAAAAACTTCGACCCGTCAGCCTGAGCGTGCGATTAAGTAAATGACTAAATATCAATTATTGATTTAATTGATATTCACATTGTTTTTCTTATTCCAATTTAGGAATTTTAGAGATTCCTTTTTTTTTCAAGTATAGTTACACAAGTGTGAAGCGATACCACACCGGAATTTTATTTATTCTTTTAAGTATTATGCCTTTATTTTCAAGTTCCAAGCAAAAATATATAATAAATTCCCTATTTCTTTCAAAAAGAAAATTCTACATTCATTAAGCCTACAGTAATATTAATTTCTACCTTTTTTGAGAACTGATAATTCTTGATTCCGATTGGGCAACTAAAAATTCCCTGGAAAATTCAGTGTCGGTACTATTTTCCGCAGGGAAATGTACTTTATTACAATTTTACTGTTATCAATATAGTACTAGATCGGGTACCTACTTCTGCTATCCCTTTTGCGCGATTTTGCCCAATTGTATGAATAATTCTGCTCGATTGAGAGCAGTTTCGAAAAAAACCTCTGAATTATTGGTCGTTGGACATACTGGGATAACCAGGCTCTAGTTCGGTTAAAGCGGGGCTGACAGTTTTTTCTTCGGCTGAGATTTCTTATATTTGAACAGTCGAATTTATTAGCGCTTGATATGCTAACCTTTTTTCGAGGGTTTCTAGAACTTTTGACATTTTATTTAACATTAAGTGACAAAATATCAAGGCACTCCGCAATTCTTCTATTTCTACAAACTTAATTTGATCGCCAGTTTTCAGCTTTAATTCAAATTAGGAATCGTTTCTAACTTGTATTCAAAATTAAATAAACCGGAAGCATTTTGTTTTTCTTTTGAAGGATTTCATGTACGATTTCTTTGATTGCTTCTGATATTGAACCAATTTTTCCTGCCAAACGGCAGAGAGGTTAATTCGTCTTCAGATTTTTAATACGTATTTTTCCAAAGGGAGTTACTTCGGCCAAATGGCTGAAGTGAACACTTCAGAAATATTGATTTCGGCCAAACGGCTTATGATAATTATTTCCTTAGGCGTTATTATAGGCCAAACGGCTGATAATAATTTTCATGCAAAACGATTACCTTCGTTTATTCGGCTGAGGGTAATTTAATTCTTGAGAAATTATTACCCGTAATAAAATTTTCACTCAACTGAAACCATACAAAAAATGTTAGTATCCAATTCGGAAAACATCGCTTCGGCCAAACGGCTGAAGAGAATGTTAAGCGAATGTTAACTTCGGAAAAAATGACTGGTAATATTATTTGTCAATCCTAAATAATTGCTTCGTCCAAACGGCTGAGACTATTACAGAGGATTACAGAAATGAGCTTTTATTCAACTTGGTAGCAACCAAACTCCTTTGCCAAACGGCAGAAAAAATTAGTCCATTCTGAGGTCCCTAAAACGTGTTTTTCAGGAAAAGTCTTTACTTCGCCCAAACGGCTGATAACATTATTTCTGTAGGAAAATTATTTTTGGCGAAACCACGGCGTAAATATTATTTTATAATATAGTTTTGGCTAAAAGCAATCTATTTCCCTCTTCATGAGCTAACTGCTTAATCACTTTGTTAGCCAAGTGAGTGCTTTAAGAGTTCGCTACAATTAATTTAGTTCTGGCCTGTCAATCTCTTCTCCCAATTTTTTTAGAATTCCACGGGATTATATATATATTTTTTTGTCGATTTTAGTAAATTCCACCGAAATTATTTCCAGACTTGAAATAAGAATACAAGAATTTCAAGAGACTTAACGGAATTTCACAGGCTTTCCGAAGTGTAAAAGGGATTTTAAAGAAGTCCAAAGGCTTTAAGGAATTAAAAGGTTAATTTTGGATTTCACTGCGGTTATACAGGGATTTAATGAGTTGTCCAGAAAACCTAACTAGTTTTAGCGAGGATCCCATCGGATTTCAGAGAGTCTAAGAAAATTTTTTTAAAGATCTCATAAAAGTTTCCTAACATTTTAAGGAATTTCTAAAGTCATTCAGAAACATTCTAAAATTTAATTGATTTTTTAGAGATTTGAATCGACCCTTAAGTCTCCGCTTGGTATAATAGGACGTCAAGAAATTTTCACTAGATTTAACCGATTTTATTGAATACCCGTGAATTTTAAGTGAATTGAGAGATTTCTAGGAATTTGAACGACTTATTCAGATAACTTGGTAGAATAATTCGAACCAATTCGCGTATGAAAGGGTTAGGTTAGGGCAACCTCTAGAATCATGAAATTTCAAATAATTTCGGATTTAACACGCAAATGTCGTAAATTATATTACAAATTTGGCAAGTTTCGAAACTTTTTTGAAATCTTAAAGAGAATGGAGTAGGCTGAATTAGAAAAGATTTTCAAATATGACTAAAAGGGTTTTATTGGATTGAAAATTTTGAAATTATTATTAAAAATAGCGTTAACCAAGATCAAAGGAAAATAAATTTCCGTATTTTAGTTTAAGATTTCATGAAATAATTGTCGATATACAAGAATAGTTGACAATGATACCGGAAGTGTAGCGATTTCCCCCTAAGTTTTGTACGGTTTCAAGAGTACATAGATTCGAGTGCGCCACTTGGGGTAAAAATACCGTACAAAATGTCGTTCTCTCATATAGCTTGACACATCCGGCGGTAGGAGGGAAAGAAGCTCCAGGTTGCGGAAGGGTATTAAACTAATTAAGGGAATGTCGAGTCGAGCCTTGAATGTAACTTCAGTTACTATCACGACTTCGGGAGGTTCGGACCTTGAGATTGGGGATTTGTTTTCAGAATTAGTTTCAGTGTTACCATTTGACCCCATTTTTAACTTGTATTTGGCAACAATGGCTACCGACACACTAGTAAGAACAAATACAATCACAACCACCGCTAATTTGTCGATTTTTACTGAGCGTAGTGAGTTTAACCCGGTTTTAAGAACGACTCAATCATTACAAACCACGTCAACCCCGCGACAACGACCGTTAGTCTTTTCTACCTGTTTACCCCCCCCCCCCCTACACACCAACGTTGGTTTGTCGTTTCAGTATTCGATTTTTTATGGATTGCCAGACCCTTACAGGCTTTCGGGTCGACCTGTGCCACCGGGATGGGTTGAGGGCGACGCGGTTGCGGCGAACTTTCTACTTCCAAATCCACTTCATTCTATTGAACCTAGGGGTGCAGATGGCCTATCAGCATGAGCGGGAGTTCTACAGCTGGAGAAAATTCCGAAAAGAATTTAAGAGACATTTTGGTGAGGACGATTACGACAGATGTGTCCTTATCAACCTTCTGGAAGATGAGGTCCTTATAGTGGAACAACTAGACTGGACTCACATAGGGTTAAAACCCCGATACCACCAAGTGATTTGTCGATCATATTTCCGCTCCTTCAATGCATTTTCAAGGTAAGTAGAATCTGGGAATAACAGTGGGATGTCTACATGAAGGAATACAAACCTCCACCCGCTACCGCTGTAAACAAACCGTTCACTATCAAAAGGTTTGCGCTCAACTCCGTGACCTAACTTGCTATAAATGCAAAAAAGAGGGCTTCACGTTAAAAACTTGTCTCGATTGTTCGGGAAATAACTAGGGGGAGTAGCACACTCGGTCCCTACTGCCTCTCAAACTACAGGGACCATTACCTCAAGCTTTACTAGTGTCCCGAAACTCAGCCAAAGCGCGATAGTTAATTCAATAGATTCGTCAGATTTGAATGATCTTTGTTTTCCAAAAAAGAAATTTAGCGCCGAGGTAGTATACCCGAGGGGTGACAAGGCTAATCCCGAAGGGACGGTCCGACCGAACTCCGTACAGGCCGTTACCGATGTGGATAGTTAGAGTGGTCAGAATGGCCACGGAAGGAGACTGTTGCCCCCTCGATTACACAGGGGAAGCCGATTCCGAGGCGGACCCAAGCCAGGAGACCCGGTTTCATGGCTAAAATTCGATTTTTAAATAAAAATTCAAAAAGTCTACGAATTTGGCTAAAAATAGTTACCCGGGGGTTTTTGGGGTCGCTGATTACGAATATGTTGTCAAAAATTCCAAATGATGGACCTAATATGGCGGCGAAGATTTTGAAAAGTCTACGGAATTGGCTAAGAATAGTTAATCGGGGGGTTTTGGGGTCGGTTTCGCTTACAAAATATATTGAGTTCCATCTTCATGTTCATCGGTCAATTCGATTTCATCTAGAAGTATTTCAGCTTCTGAAAAACCAGTTACTTCATCTTCACGATCTTCTGTGTCGGAACTGGATGTTTCGTCTTCTTGCATCACATTTACTTGAGGCACAGCGAGTAAAACTCTGACATCTTCTGAAATGGGCAAAAATTTATTTTTTTGAAGTCCACTGATTGCAGATATGAGTGGATCCGAGGAATCCATCACTCTTTAGAACACATCGTACATATTATCTTGGCAGTCGTGTTTTCTGCTGTGGAATTGTCTATAATTCTTGTAGTCTTTGTTGCGAGATTTAGAAGCTTCTTCGCCAAGTATTCCTACCGTTAACACACTTGTGCTTACGATTTCTGCTTCATGAATGAGTATCTTACGTAATTTTGAAGGCATTGGGTACCAGTTGTAGTGAGTTACCTATATTTGAGCAGTAGAATCACAAAGTTTTAAAGTTTTTCAAACTCAAGTGGATTCAGCGGAAGCTGTTGCGACATAGCGGTTAAAATTGTTTTTAAAATACGAAGTAACTCACAGTCAAGCCCAAGATGTGTGGCAAGTTCATCTGCATTCTTAAAAGCTCTTCGAGCTGAATTCCCGTCATTTGTAGTTCCAGAGCCTCCTGGTTTTGGTTTATCGACTATGAATCCCAATTTTTCCCACAAAATCTCTTGAACTTTTTTTCCGCTGAGCAAATAGAACTTTTTGAGCAGGAGATCTTACTTGCCAGACCTTAAGAGGAAGCCTGTATGAAATGTGCAGGCAACATACTCGAATATCTGATCCACGCATGTAATGGACTGAGTCCATACATCAACGAATTCGGGTTTTGGTAAAAATAAGTCCAATGCAACTTCATAAGTTGTTAGCTTCTCAATTTGATCCTCAATGTTATTTTTTTGATTCGAAATAACGGTCTCGGTTTCTTTAGTTTGCAGTATCTGAATAGGGCGACAAGATCTTGGCGATTGAGACGCTCTATTGTTCCACCATAAAACATTCTCTGCCATTGACAATCGTAAAGGGATGAGAAAAGTTGCGAACAAGCTTCCATCACTAAGACTCTTATTATCTTCTACTGATTTAAAAGATTGCTTGTAAGGTGAATGACCAGTACTATCATCCATACACCACGAACACATCAACAAAACTTCCATTTCCGTAGTACCCGAATTCTGCATATACTGAATTATGACTTCCCTCTGCGATTCGACTATCCTACTGGAAGTGTGATTCAACAAGGCCTGCAGAGTTACCTCGGCTTTTTTCTTCGAGATAGAAATTTTTTCTTTGGGTCTTCTACATTGTGACTTAACTTCTCTAACACAATTGTACGATGGCCAAATATCAGCATCACACTTTTTGCTTTCTAACCGTATATTTGTGTCCACAGATTTAGTTAGAGAATTGTCCAGGAGGAAAGTTAAATCTTCTTCGGCAGACTTTTTTTATTGGAATTTTCGGTTCCTCCAACAATTTTCTAATTTTTCTCGGTTGCTCTAAGTTTTGTGAAACCTTGTTGAGAATAGTATACAAATCTTTATTCTTATTTCGATTCGCTCCATACCGAGAAGCCATTATTAATCTTCCTGGGTCGTGCTTTTGTTCAGCACTGATTATTGCAAGTTCTCAACGCTTTGAGCGATCCGATTTTTAATGGAATTGGAGGCTTGGACGCCCAGCATGAGAAGATAGAAGATGTTCTTGCTCAGTTTTTAAAGTTAATAAAACTGGAAAATCAGAATTCAACCATTCAGTTAGCGTCTCTTGAATTATTATTACTGCCTTTTCTGAAAAAGGGAAATATAACTACAGAATGCTTTGCCGTGAAAGTTTATGGTGTCAAGACCCAGTGTGATCGACTTTTATGACCGAGCTGATCAGCGCTCCGCCCCGAAAATTAAACAGCTTAACTCGTAGACCGATCATATTTGAAAAATTTGCTTATATTTGTTTTCATTTTAGCAGGCTTATTTATACTTTTCCTAATCTGTTATTTCCAAAAATGTGATCTGCAACCTTCGAGGAACATATTCTAAAAATTTTAGTATAAGATATAAATTATTAAGGCCGTTACTAGGCTTGAAAACAGTAGAAAACAGTGAAAATGGCACTTTTCAAGCAACCGTAATTAATATTTTTTATGAAATTATCATTGAAAAAATGCTTTTATGTGGATTCTGAGGACTGAAGAACAACATATTAAAAGTCAAAATTAAAAAGTGGATAACTTCGTGGTTAAAATCTTAAATGAAAAAAGTTGGTTTTCCCTATGTTAATTGCATAACAACTTCAAAGACGATGGGTTACATCTAAATATTGTTTAAAAAAAAATAATAAAAAATCTGGCTTCTACAATCGCATAAGCTACCGTTATTTGCCCTTCGCTCGTAAGAAACCCAAAAGTGTTTTTTTTTTGGTCACCCTAATATACATATATTGTATACATTAACGGTGTTAATTATCATTTTATTAATATCATTTATGCGCAAGGAATGTGGACGGAAAGCAGATAACCGAAACAAGTGAGCTCGCTCGACCGCGGTCCGCGTTGATGCAACTGGAACCAACATATGACGGCGAGCTAGCGCGCGCGGCCATGTAAATATACCATAAGCAGCGAAACAAATGAAACGGAGCAAAAACGGGCACACTTAAGCTCCAGTGCACATCCTAAGGTAGACATTCATATATTTCAGAGCTCAATATGTTGTGTTATGTCATGTTATGAGCAATCGGAAGAAGGTGCTTTGCTGAAAACTCTTGTTTTTCATTTACTTATAATGTGATTGTATTTGTTCGCAATTAAAAATTATATATTGAATTGTTTTCATACAAATTTAACACCTTGGTAAATTGAATAAATCGAGGCAGGAGGTTAGAAATTAATTTCTTAACATCAAAAATCGTATTTCCCTAACGTCAGTAATACTACGAATTGTAACAAAATGTTCAACGTTGTGCCTGTATCATTGAAACAAAAACTGTTCAATCAACATATAATTATCGTTAATAGTACTTCAATTATTCCTGAATTCAGTACATTAATTCATTTTTTCGAATTTAAAAATTGAATTTTGGCTATGAAACCAGGTCTCCTGGCCCACTGTACCGCGGTACTAACCATTGAGGCTCTTGTGCATAGTGAGGATATTGCAGTCACGGTCCCGCCCGTAGCTATAACAGATTTTAAAGGTAGGTCTCTGTCTAACGAAAACGATTTGGAAGACATAGGAACGTTATAAGAGGAAACCCTGTCTGAACAGGAACTAATCAGTGGAATAATCTATACCGAAGGAGGACGTGGCAGGGTGCACCTCACGGTAATCATCAATTCGATTCCAGTGGAAGCGTTATTCGACCCCGGATCTACTAGGACATTCATCAGAAAGGACATTTCGCAAAGAGTTTTGAACTAATTGGAGTTGAAGGTAGATCGTTCTCGCAAATCAATAATAATAATAATGGCTAATGGTTCTCGAGACCACGTGGAAGGCAAGGTAACCACACCGCTAACAATAGAGAATATTACTAGGGACTGCGAAGTCGGAGTAACAGGCAATCTAGAAACCGATTTAATTTTGGGATTCGATTTGCAAGAAAAATATGATTTAGTTTTTTCCGCGAAATCAAAGAAAATTTGGATGGCCAATGAAGAAGGAAAACAACATCCACTTCCCATGTGGCTCGTGAAGGATGACGGATGCTGTAGAATTGTAGAATTCTGGACGTACGGGACAACGGAAGGTAGCCGCTTAAATTTTGTCTGGATAGAAGACTCCCTTCAATGAGCAAGAACGGAGGTTAACTCCGCGCCACTCATCTCGCGAAACATAAGACAGATGTCCAGGGTCACCCACCAATTAAAGAGCGTTACCGCATCATCTCGCCAATGGTTAAAGAGGCAATGTACGCCGAGGTGGATAGGCTAGTATCAGAGGGCATCGTGAAGAGCTCACGAACCGAGTGGTCTGCCCCCGCCGTTATGGCACGGAAACCCAACGGTGATTACAGGATGTGTTTGGATTTCCGTAAGTTGAACGCTACATCGAAGAAGGACGCATATCCGTTACCCAACATGGTCGAAATCCTTAGAGAGCTTCGTTCCGCTAAGTATATTTCGAAAATAGATCTGAGCGCCGCATTCAACCATATTCCGCTGGAGGAATCCAGTAAAGAATACACGGCCTTCACTGTACCCGGTCGGGACCTTTTCCAAGATGTCAGGATGCCTTTTGGCTTGACAGGAGCTCCCGCCACATTTCAGAGATTTATAGAGGACGCAATCACTCCTGAAATAAGACCTAACGTGTTCTGCTATCTTGACGACATTTTGGTATTCACCAAGAACTTCAACGAACACCTTGAGTGGCTGGATAAGGTCTTGGATGCGGTGGAAGAGGCTGGACTCACAATAAATTCCGAGAAAAGTGAGATTTGCTGTTCTAAGATGAAATATTCAGGCTTCTTAGTAAACAAGGAAGGGCTGAAACCAGATCCCGAAAAAATTGTACTGATTGTACCCTACCTTCCCCCAAGAAAGGTCAAGCAACTGCGAAGATTTATAGGCCTGACTTCTTGTTGCCGCAGGTTCATCCCAGAATTTGCCAGGACAGCAGAGCCCCTTACAAGGCTTTTTTGCAAAAATGTTAGCTGGCATTGGAACGCGGAACAGTAACAATCATTCGACTGGTTCAAGAAAGCCTTAACTACTGTGGCGGTCCTGGCCTATCCCTCATTCGGAGACATCGAAACAGCACCTTTTCACCTCCAAACGATGTTCTCTGGGGCATCAGTAGGAGATACCACTGAACCAGAAATGACAGACAGTATCGATTCCTGGTACCAAAGGCGGGTAGAGGCACTTAGGTAGAAGCCATAGATTTTTCCCGATTGAAAAATAGAGATGGGTAGAAAGTTTACAGACATAAACCAAACCCAAACACAGAAGACCTTTTACCGTACCTGGAAGCTTGGATGATGTTGATTCCGGAGGTACTTAGGACAAGAGTTCTGACAGAGGCCCACAATGAGGCACAGTCAGGTCATTTGGGAGCAGAAAAAACGTATCAAAGGGTGGCCCAAAAATATTACTGGCCCGGGGTCTATGGCGATGTAGCGAGGTACGTGCGGCACTGCCATTCCTGCCAGAGGTGCAAGGTCGAACAGTCCCGCCCGGCTGGTTTAACGGGGGAAACGTATAGTAGAGCCGACATGGACCTGTGCACCAAGTAGATAGAAGTCGTTCCTGTACGCGCAGCGAATGGCCCAATCATCAGAAAGAATTTTGAGGATTTGATCATATCGCGCTGGGGAACTCCTGAAGTCCTCCATACTGACAACGTTACCGAGTTCTGCAACCGGCTAATGGAACAAGTATGTAGGCATCCGAATTATACACACCAAAAATCATAGGCAGTGTGATCGACGTCTTCACGAATTCCGCTTCGCCTTCAATACGGCTGTACATGGTTCCCTCAAGGTTTCCCCGGCCTTCCTTAATTTTGGTAGAAATCCTACAACGTACCGGCAGTTGCGGAGAGGCCTTGAGAGTGGTATCCCGAGAATCCCGCCAGATACCGAAGGATGGTTTGACCGAGTGAGGAGATTCGACCACTTGAGGGATTTCATTGCTCGTAATTTGGATAGAGCTTAAGAGTCACAAACCGTATATTACAACAAGAAACATCGTGATGTATCCTTCCGAGTTGGAGACCTAGTCCCGAGGATACAGCTGATTATTTCAAAAAAGGTCCACAACATTGCAGCGAAACATTCTGAGAAGTTTTAGGGCCCTATTAAATCTGTAAGAAGTTGTCACCTGTGGTCTGTCGCCTAACCACGAGCAGTGGGAAATTCGCGGGAAAGGAACATATCCGCCACATAAAAGCTTATTTCGAGGAGACGGGAGTACCGAGATTTGAAACTCACTATAAATTATCTATCTCTTAAGACGGAGATAAAATGGACGAGGAGGTCAGATGGCAGCGCATCCTGGAATATGACAGATTATCAAGGCAACGATGACTCAAAATGGGAGCCCCGAAACCAAGAACTTACAGGGGACCTATTGTGGCAGAATGCTTCGCATGCCATCAACTCGGCCATCAGGCAGAGCAGTGTCCCCAGACGGAGCTCATTGGCCCTTATTGTTATGGCTGCGGGGAGGCGGAAATTGCGAAACCAAACTGCTCCAAACGTGGACTCCTTTACCGCTCTGAAATAGTCATCTCCGGCAAGTGGCCAAGGAAGCCAGGACAAAAACTGTTTTACGGCGGCGAGGAATTGACGGAACAGCAAGAAATAATCCGCGAGGCCTATAGACGAAATGGGAAGCTGACCAGAGACTTCCGAGCACAAACGGGACAGGACTGGTGATCCGCTCGTTCATCCCATGACTAAACCTGACCACGACTATTCCAGTACCGAGATGAATTCGTATCTAAAAATTCATTCAGTGCCTTCTTTTCGCCTAGTTCGTAATCGATTTTTTTGTATATGTACATTCCGATCGATATTAGTTAGATTTTATTAAAGGGCTATCAGTGATACTATAAACAATACCTATATGAAACTCAGATGCATAGACTAAGATTTTGTTAGTCCGAAAAGCCGATCAAGGGAGGATTATCTATATACAAATGTCTATCAGCATGAGGTAGAAATGTTTTCTTTAGTAGTTCAACCCAGTGTAATTTTATTTTTCCGCTAATCCGCGACAGTGCAATGCCGAGATTAATAATAAAACTTAAAATTACCTAACCTATGAGCGGGCTAGTTAATCTCTTCGCTGAAACTAATAAGATAATGAGCATGTTGGAAACACCATATGCTAACAAATTTCCTAATCTTGATTGATAATCATTTCTTTTTGCAGTCTGGTCTAACATGTCAACCATAATCCCGTTTTCGCTTATTTAACTTACTATGATTTATTATGATTTTGTCCAACACCGCTTCTTTTACTGTTTCCGCTTATATTCCTTACTATGATTTATTATGATTTTGTCTAACACTGTTTCTTTCATCATTTCCGCTAATTTAATTTGCTTCCGTTCTGCTTCACTAGCATAACAATTTAAACGAGAAGAACTCTGAGAATGTGCGACGCCGGGCTTGCGGGTCCTTCCGAGACCTAACTTAAACTTTTTAAACTAACTTAAACTAAATCTTTTTTTTTAATGTCTTGATGGAATAATGGGTCTTCGGTAGTCCTCGGCTCAGGCGGGGGGTGTTGTGACGCGGTGAATCCGGACCTTCTCGTCACATTTAAATTTTCCGCCGGCACCGATGTACTCGGTGTATGGTTTTCTTTATCAATGCACAGAGGGGGAGCCGCACCACCCATTCTTAGAGCACTTGCGAAACCTGATAACATTTTTTTAATACGCATTTGTTTTGTTTCTTTTGTTTACGAGCAACACTAATTGTAAACCTGGCGCCATCTTCGATATGATCGTCTGTGGCTGAGATGCAAGGCAAGCACGAAAGAGAGGGAAGAATCTGTGACATCACACTTCAACGATGTTCATATAGCGTTCCGAAACGAACCTAGAAGTTCGCACGCCGCCTATTGGCTCACTGTATAAATGGCACGCAAGTGGGACGACAGTCGTGGGGGCTAAGGCGTAGGCTTTGGACCCACTCCGTCGGCTTGCGGGATGGATTCCCGCCTCGCACTCTCGCACCGGTACCTCTAGAGAAGAAGGTTCTCTAAATACTTAAAGCTGGTGCTCTTGGTGACTCGAAACCCACCTTACACTGTAGGTCCTCGTCTTACCACCAAGTAAGTGTATATGGGGTATGTAAAGGAATAGGGAAGAGATACAAGAAAAATGTAAACTCTTAGGAGACACATTAGAGGCGTCATTTTGAACTTTGAAAACGAAAGTCGTTGAATAAAATTGGCAAGTATTAATTGGACGCCATTTAAAGCATTCCGCATTAGGACTGATTTAACAATCCACAAAGATGGCGTCGAAGGTGCTCGTTTATTTTATTCGAGCAAGCCAGATTAAGGTTGAAATTCTATCGTTATTGTGTTATCTGCTGTTTTAGTGGGAAAACCTTAACTTTCCTCGCTTCCTTCTCTTATTCGAAATTATGATTCTCGTTTGATTTGAATCATGTTTCCGCGCAGTCCTCGAATGGTCTGTTTTTTTTTCATCGGTAGTTTATTATTTTCTTTAGTATTCAAATAAGTGAGAATATCATTGATTGTTTGACTTATTAATTTCCGCGTTTGTCATGGCCGCTGGCTTTGTGCGTTAAAATGGCCGCCAGGGCCAGGTGTAAAAATCGGATCGATAAATTATCTTTTCGTGATTTGGGCGTTCGCGTCGGAGTTTTCTCTTTAATTTACGAATGTAAAAAATGGTAAGGATTTCCACTTTTGTGTCATTGAAGTAAGGCTTTCATTTTTATAAAAACTAATTATCTCACTTCTTTCTTTCAGGCTTGTTGGTTTTCTTATCTTTCTTCCCTTCCCCCACCCCAAGCTCCTGCCGCATTTAATCGATAGCTAGCCGACTTAAAATAAACAAAAAAGGCAAATAAACCGTATGGCGGTGGGCCACCAAGGGTACACGATGGAAGATAATCGTAATTTCCTTGGCTAAACAAAAATAAAAGAAACTCATGGTCGCGCCCAGACCATGTGGCAAGAGACCAAGTCTCTCACACAATATACCCTGTTGGAAACCAGTCAATAAACATTAGCCATATTTATCGGCACCTAAAATGAAATCAACTTTATGGGAACTTAAGGGATTTGGTTGCGCCGACCCTAACTATTTTAATTGATCTTTGCTCCCTAAGTTAGATTTTACAGGATGAGTATATGATGTAAGGTGTAACAATAATAAGGCTTGGATGTGGACTTTAGGACAGTTATTTTCTATAGCAATTAAATTAAATTCCGGTAACTTTCTGGAAGAACCAATAAAAACTCCTCCAACCCCATAGACTACTGCTTCAACCTTTTTGTAGCGTGGACTCAATATTTGCATTGCTCTCTCGGAAATAAAACAACATTCTGATTCTTGGTCTATCAAAACTCTAAATATGTGACTTCTTCCATCTTTAGGTCGTGTTATGCGTTTCAGATTTTTGAGAGCCGCCAATAACTCATTTGTTTGATCGCGTAAGTTTTTTAAGTCTTCCAGAATATTATTCGAGATATTAGGAAGACTGACAAAGGATTGTAAATGAGTTGAGATTAAAGCTCTCTTGTTGTCGAATCTGGTCTTTAGCGACTCCCAAGTGGAGATAAAATTAGCATCTGTTATCGAAACATGTTTTAATAAACCTTCTGCTTCACCTTTTAAGGACATTTTCAAGTAGTGTAAGATTGTTACATTAGAAAGGAATGATTTTGAATTATTAGAGCATTAAATAAATCGAAAAAATTCTCTCAATCCTTGTAGTCTCCTGAAAACTCCAGGTAAAGTGATTTGAGGAAGTTTAACAGACAAGGGAATCATGACAAATAATTTGAGACTGACTTAAACTTTAATTAACCCTAGGCTCAGGAGTAAGCAAAACCAATTGACTATACAAATAATCTCGCGCATTGAGATAAGCATCTTTAACAGCGAGATATTTAGATTTTGATAAATATACTAATTGCTCATGTTCACCTGGCGTAGTTCCAGCTTTAATTTCCAGATTCAGAGTTTCGCAGCTTTTTCGGCGTTGTTTAAGACGTTCCAATCATATTCTAACAGTAGCCACTGTTTGGTTGGCCTTGCCAATTATCTTAAAGCCGGTTTCGGTGCGTAGAATCGCCTGAGAAATCTCTGATAACTCAGAGTATAATGCCTCCATTTACACAAAAAATGAATGTAAATTGACAGTTGCTGATAATTCAGCCAGAATTGAAAAGTTTTAGTTTTTGAAACCAAAGAACTAATTTACTTCAGGTTCAAGGTGCTCTGACAAAGCGAGCTAATTTGAGTGTGCGAGAGCCTAATAATTAATCAAATGACAATAAATCATCACTGAAATACTACGGTTTGAATTATTATTTATTTCGCTAGAACGAGATTCTCTGAGCACGGTTGACATCTTACATCTTACCGCTGGAGTAAGTTAGAAATCGATGAAGCCTAAAATTAAATCTGTTGACAATCATCCAAATATCAGGCGGCGAACTTGTGATTTCTTCTTTTAAGTAAAAAATAATTAAAGAACAAGCCAGTGAGAATACCAGCATGAGAGAGCACAGCCTATTTGGATAAGGACGCCTGCCTTTTAGCACGTGCGAAGATGTTGTCACAAGCTTAGATCCTTGCTCTGTGACGTCAAACTCTCACTTTTGGTCTTTTCTGTACTAGTTTTACACTTTTGTTAGTTTTTTTACGATCTTCAATCGGGCTAGAAGGACCATGTTTAAAGTTTACATTTGTAAAATAAATAATTTTGAGATATCAGGAATAGTCAGAGAAGAACCACGAGAGTTAATTAAAATTACAAGTTTTATATCATTTTCGAAAACTTGTCAGATTAATACCTTTTTAATCACTACACATATGACGCACTCATTTTTCTATACATTTTTATAAGATCTTCAAGTTTAATGTCCTTTTAGAGTTAATCACAGCACTGATCCAAAAGGATCGGACAGTGATCTGTCGCGATTCACTGCTGCTCGCAAAATGCCTCTCTTGAGCGATAAGGCACTTATCAACATCTATACGCACTCAAACTGAGAAATCGCGTGACTTCAAGCATTTCTTTAAATACTGAGGAAATGGAAAATAGCGTTTTGAAATTGGAGATGTAGATCAAATTGTATAATTTCCAATCGCGAAAAATCTTATAACCACGAAACATTACAAATTTTTGGATTGTTAAGAAGAAAAGCGTCACGTGGACTTTGAATAACAGCAGCACGCTGCTTCTGGGTCCGTAGTTCAAGGCTGTACAGTGCGTAGATAATACATCTGCATCCTACCCTACCGGTACTGATATTCATCACATTGTATATTTATTATTTTGTTTCAAAGTCGTTCTCGTGATAAAAAGAACCCGGTATTCCATCGTAGACACAGACTAAGTTAAATGACTGATGAGATGAGGATGTAATTAGTTAATTTAATACGATGTATGAAATCATTTGCGATGATGTTGTAGGTACCAAATTAGGAGCATGGTGTAGTTTGCAGTTCATCTTTTACCGCTGATATGCTTACACAGCGGCCACGAGTGTTCAAGGTGACAACAATCGCCTCTGGAGAAAAATTGTTGTTTAGAACAAATATTCCGAACATATGAATTTGACTTAGTGAAAAATGATTATTAACCATTTTTGTTTTCTAAAAAACTAGAACATTGTGCACGCTAGGCGCGTACTAAACGCCCTCTCTTTAGAGAAAAAACTCTGCTCATTCTTCAACATTTTGTTGTAGATTTTACAGAAAATCTTATATGATTTGAAAACGTATATGATTTACCGAAGTTTCTTTATTATAGCGAGAAAATTTCAGTAAATTCAATATAATTGACACAATTTTTTTCATTTACTTACAATTTATTAAAATAGCATATAATTTTTATCATTAACAAAGTATATCTTACCGCGTGTGCAATTATCCGACACCTTACTTTTAATATTTTTTTGACATTTAAAAATCATAAATACATTTTCAACTTACTCGAAAGTGGCACTACTTTGTAAAAAAATCATTTTTGATGTTGATGATTCATCATTTTAGTTAAAAACCTTTTTTTTATTCAAAATTTAACGCATTTTTGGAAAAAAAATTGGTTCTCAATTCACTTTTTTAACTGAAATTTTAACAATTCCATGTTTGTTTAAACATTTATCTTCTTCAGATGAAAATTCAGCTATTTCTTTAAAAAACTTATGTGCTTTGTTGATACTTCAACTATTGGGTTGAAAATTCCTTTCAAAATTCAAGTTTTTGTTGAAAATTCATGTATTTTGTTAAAATTAATCTTTTTTGGTAGAACATTAATCTTCATGGTTGAAAATGTAAATATTTTGTTGAAAATTCATCTATTATGTTGAACATTTGTCCTTTTTGGGAGAAAATTCAACTATTGGCTTAAAAATTGATTTATTTTTTGTTTCAAGATTGATTTTTTCAGTTAAAAATTAATTTCTTCGCTTAAAAATTTAACTATTTTGTTGAAAATTTGTTGTTTTTTTTTGTTAAAAATAATATTTTCTAATAAGAATTTAACTATTCCATGATTGGTTTAACATTTATCTTATTTACTTCAAAATTTAGCTATTTAGCTGAAAATTTCTGTATTTTGTTGAAACTTGGTCTTTTGTAGGACAATATTCATCTTAGTGACAACTAACTAACCTTTTTCGTTGAAAATTAATTCGTTTTGTTGAAAATTCATTCGTTTCGTTGAAAATTTAACTATTAGGTTAAAATTGCTTTGATAATTCAAAATTTGGTTGAAAGTTCATATATTTTGTTTGAAGTTAATCTTCTTTAGTAAAAAATTAATCTTTTTGGTTTTAAATTGTTGTAAATTCATTAATTTCATTGAAAATTAGTTTTTTTTTCTAATAAAAATTAATTTTTTTAACTGAAAACGTAACTTCCATTTTATGTCGAAAATTTATCTCTATTGATATACATTCTATCTTCTTGGTTAAAAATTTATTTGTTGAATTAAAAATTTAATTATGTTGTTGAAAATTTTTCTGTTTTGTTGAAAATTTGTCTTTCGTTGGTACAAAGTTCATCTTTTGTGTTGAAAATGCAACTATTGGGTTAAAAATTGATTTCTTTGGTTGAAGATTGATTATTTCAGTTAAAAATTAATTTCTGTGCTCAAAACTGTAACTATTTTGTTTTAACTATAACTTTTTGTTAAGCATTGATAATTCTACTCTCGAAATTTCGCACCAATAAATTGTAATCAATCCATAATTTATATCAGTTATCTAACAAGCAAGTCTTAAGTTTTCTCATAATATTCGTTGTCACAATCACAAGCTTATAGTAGCGTATATTACTCACAGATGGCTAAAATCTGTAATAAGCTTTTTTTAACTACGTCCTAATCGTCGTTCGGCTACAGTTGGTACTTTTTTTTTGTAAAACATATGTATAATTTGTTCCTTAGAGGGCTATTTTCCCCTAGGGACTTCATAAATAAATTCTAATTCTAATTTTTACAATTGAAAATTTACCTATTTCATGTTTGGTTTAACATTTATCTTCTTCACCTGAAAATTCAGCTATTTGATTGAAAATTTTTGTACTTTTTTTAAACTTTGTCTTTTGTGGTACAATATTAATATTTTTACAACATTTGATTTATATTTGACAATAAAGATACTTTTGCTCATGTCAAACACAAATGTCAATTCTGCTTTGTCTGGCACAACTTCTCATAGATAATTATTCTTATTCTTATCCCCCAACATCAATAAATAACTAGAACATTAAATCTGAAGGTTATTGAAAATTGCTTATATTCTTTTGTGTGAATAACGAAAATAATTCTTTAACTGTGATTTTTGAAATATTTTTCTTCTTGAATAAAATCCGTTTACGTGATTAATTTGTTACTTTTATTATTTAAAATACTATTTCAGGCTATGCTTCCCCTATACACTTCCTTACCACATAAATTCTCAAATATTAGAGGTCTACGCCGCCGCGTCATGCCGACGCCATAATTTTCTGAAAATTATCATACATTTTATAAATTTCCATAACTTTCATAAATATCCACAAATTTCATAAATTTTTAGTGTAAATAATTAGCGTTCCTCAAACCACTACTCCTTTCCATAAGAAAGTGTAGTGACATTGTTTCATCATACGGATAAAACAAAAACTTAACCTGTCATTAAGATCGTCCTATGATTTTCTATAACCCGACATATTTTTCCAAACATCAATTTTTTAACTTGTTGCAATTAATAGAATTGTTTGGAATTCATAATAAATCGTTTTGAATTCATAATAAACTCTTTGGAATTCAATTTAGTAGACAATAAAATATGCCGGAAGAGAAAATTAAAATCCCCCAAAATATGCCGGAAGGGAAAATTAAAATCCGGCATATTTTGCCGGAACAGAGTACTCGACGTATTTTTTAAACGCAGTGAAATGATTTTTAATATTTTTTTCAAACTGACTACAAATTTTTGTAAAGCGGACTTAGAACTTAATTTTGAACTAACGTAATTATAGCCTATTGCTTAAGACGTCTGTTTAGTAATTAAAAAAAAACTTATATTTTTCTCATTTACTTTCTATTTAAAAACAGACCTACTTCTTACATTTCGTTACATTTTGTCCACACCGTGACCGCTAGACGAAGCATGTACGTGGAGACTAGTTTTGCACGTGCTTCCATTAAAAGCAATTCAGTACTATCTATTTGTATATTAAGTAAAGAGGAAACAAAATGTTAAGTGGGAGAATTAAATCATTTTTATTTTGCTCATATGATCAGTTTAAAAATGTGTTTATTGTCGCAGAAATTTTTTTTTTCAATACCCACCCGACGTATCGAATCTACATTTGGGTCTTTTTCAAAGATACAAATTATAAAATTTCTGAAAAATATTTTTTTAGAGTTTCAAAAGAAACTTAAGTACAAAATTAATTAAACTTAAAGATTTGGAAAACAGAAGTGATTTCGGAGTACTAAACTTAGTGCATCATTTTTAATTTAGTTATTACGTCGTTATATTAATTAAATAACATTCATAATATAAATGTTATTGTCATGTTAGTCAAATTCTTTCATAGTCAAATCGACTATGGCAATTAAATTGTAGTTAAAAAAATATGCAGAGCATCTTGGACAGACATTTTATTTTTTTTAATTGCGCAGACGGACGGCATTTTGTGTGAGCATTCCTATTCAAAAAAAGTCAGGAATCGTCACAAAGAGTCAAATGTTTTTACGATTTCTGGACATCCTGACCATTCCTAATGAGCCTGACTATTTTTGAAGATGTGTTATTTCACAATCTATCAGGTAGTTCATCGGCTCTAGGATCGTAGGTAGGCCAACCGAAAAGGGATAACAATTTTTTTTAAATGTCAATGTGGCATGCACCCAACCGAGGGTCAACTTTTTTTGCAGCGTCCACCTGCAGACCCTTCAGCCGGTGTTCAACTTGAATTTGTCATTTTTCATAAGCGTTTCTTACTCTTTTCTCAATTTAAATAAAACGTTCATTAATTTGTTTTTGGAAATCTGTTCTCAACAGTCTTAAAAATGTGTCCTCAAAATGTCAAGTTACACAAGCAAATCTGACCAAAATCGTAGAAGTAAAAATAGGAAACATTTTACATTTTAAACTCCATAAGGCATAAAAATGGCTGGAGCGAGTGCCAAAAATATATATATATTTTTCTATTAAAAAAATACATATACATTTATTTGCCGGCAAGAACGATTTGGTGAACATGCCCGTTGAAATTTCTCAAATGTGATTTTTTGGGCTACCTTAACCCAAGAGCCACAGCCAGCAAGGACATCTGCGACGGACGGTAAACTGTAGAAGACCTCTGTGTCTGCTGGAGGTGCTTTGGGTAGCGTTAGAGATTTCCAGCCAACCACCTCAAGAGAAATACCGTGGGAGAGCATCAGCTGGCTTACAACAACGAATGTACAGAAAGTAGCAGTAAGAGATCTTATCGCTAAGGTAAAGAACATCAGGAATAATTTACGTATCCCAGAAGACAGAGCAATATAGATTAAAACACAGGTTGATACGGCGGAAAATAACGTCGATAATGAACATCAGTAAGAGGAAGCTGCACCATAAGAATACATTAGTACCACCACAACTTCCAGAAGCCTTTATTTTTGGCAGTGAAAAGTGGGCAACGTGTGGGGAGAAAACATCATCGACTTTTCTTAGTTAAGTACCCACAGCTAGCCACAAGAATATATGAACAGAATCTAGTAGACCAAAAATGCTCAATAATGAACCACAAATTGCTTCCGGTTGTTAATATAGCTACCATAAAAATGGAGGTAGAAAAGTAGCCTCCTATTGATGAACTTCCTCTGAAACTGGTGGATAACGAACAGCTGATTGAAGCTGAAGGCATATAGGTGCTAGGTATAATGAAGATCAATTACTGGATCCACTTGAAACACATCAGGACACTAATGCTTTCGGTGATGTAAAAAGCGAAATCCCGGAAAGACTGCAACACCTTGAAAGGAATTTTGATCGTGCTTTACGATTAAATCAATATAAGAAGGAAAACAGAGCCGGAAAGCTGATGCACCATGTTATTGCAATTATTAATCCTCGATATATTGAGGCATTAACACCAGTAACATTGGATGAGCGTACAGACTTCCAATGGCAGAGACTTGATGTTCTCACTGCTAGGCTGCGTAGATATAATAAGAGTAGTGCAAGAAGACAGCAAAATCGAATTTTTGCAACACCCACCTCAAAAGTTGACGTTTTCATGCTTCTAAATGGTGCCTATAGGACCTTATTAGAGCATACTGTGTGCGAAACAATTTGCGCGCATGCCCAGATTGAATATGGCTTACTTTAGGTACTGGTGAAAAAGCTGCGCATGTGCACTTTCGAAATGATGTACTTTAGACACTAGCATAGGTAACTTTAAACACTGGTGTTGGTATTTATTGAAATAAATTTAGATTTCACTTGAACAAATCTTTTAATGATTAAAGTTTTGTTTTCAAGGTTTGTGGCCGTTTTCGTCCATCGTACAAAAGGGCATATAGGCAAAAAAAATTTTTTCAAAATTTTTTTTTGGCACCGATTTTTTTTCAACATTTTTTTTACCAAATTTTTTTTCACCAAATTTTTTTTCAACACTTTTTTTTTAACAATTTTTTTTTCAAAAATTGTTTTCGCCCAATTTTTTTCAAACATTTTTTTTTACAAAATTTTTTTTCAATAATTTTTTGTCGCAAACATTTTTTTTCAAACATTTTTCCTCCAAAATTTGTTTTTCAGACATTTTTTTCAAAACATGTTTTTCAAAAAAATTTGTTTACAAAGTTTAAAAATCTTCTCTTTTAAGATTAGTATTTTTCGTTAACTCCTCCTAACACAACTTTTTCGAACAGGCGTTGCAAAACATAGCGTGTGATACACGTGCGCATAGGTGGTTGCTAACTCGTGTGATTGCATCATTCACCTGCGGCTCGAAGCATGAGTCTACGTTTTCACACTCGCTTCGCTCGTGCGCTAACCACCGACTCATGCTTCGAGCCTCCGGCTTATGTTGCAAAATTCACACTCGCACACAATCACCTATTTTGCCCACTTGTATCACAAATAACTATTTTGCAATCCTCGAAATTTGTTTAAGTATTCTGCAATAAATGATCATGATCGTTATCTTTTAGAAATTCCAGACTATTCGTTGACATTCAGCTAGGTGCGCACTATATCTGCAGAATAAATAAGAATATCTTCTTTACCGTTCGTTGAAAAATAGAAGGATTCTGTGTGTTTTACACGCGTTTGGTTTCGAGGTCGGAGTTTGATAGTATTATCGACCCAATTTACGGTAGAGTTACCATTCAAGCATTTGTCCACTATTTTGTGATCGCCCTTGCCCCGATGGCGAAGTAATGTTTCACCTATCAAAACAACTAATTTTGATACTCTAAGTATTTTAATTAATATGACGCAAATGTTATATCCTGCCGGGTGGGTTATGAATTTATAACAGAATGACAAAATTTGCATGTAGCAGATAAGGCTTTTTTCAACTTTAGGAAATATGTACAGTCGTCCTCACCAGTTTCTTATGCGGCTCCTATTCTCATGCTAAGCGGTTCATTGAGCCATGGAAATTTAGAAAGTACTTGCACACTTTGTTGCGATAAGACTATCGCCGCTATAGCAATGCAGGACCACGCTGTTAAGAGTTTCCCTCACACGCCAAGTCGGCAAGTCCTGAGCTCTATTTCTGATTTCACACAGGAGGTCAATTAAGCAACAAACGTCCTACCGTAGATAAACCACAAGTTTTATACAATATATTAAATATAATATAAGATTATATTTGTTATTATATATCTCATACATCATTCCATATTTATAATTGGCTTCACGCTGCTCGATTAAGGGCATGTGGTACTTAAAAAATTATCGATTTTAGCAGTGTTAGTTTTCCCCGGCCTTTTTCCTACAATAATAAAGATTTTGCCTTAAAAATTTGGGGAATGATAGTGAACATGCTAACGCACGTCCCCGAACTCTTCCGTTGTGAAATAATTGTAAAAAATTTCATTTTGCTAAATTTGATTAATATGTGTGTATTTTGAGGTAAAACAGAGACCGACATTATCGGAATGGCAGAGACCTCAAAAACGAATCTTAACCTCCAAATAGTGCACATGGAGAAAATTTTTATTTAGCCGAATAAATTTTGTTTGCTATTATCCCTCAAAAAAGAGTTCGGGGACGTCTGTTGTTCTATTTTATAGCATCTCCAAATACAGTTTTAAAAATTTTCAACTTTTGTGGACAAAAACCCGGGGGAACTGAACCCGATTTACAACAAGACGGAGTATCACATGCCCTTAAGGTTCTACGCTAGTAGAAACTTAACCCTGTACAGGGCCCGTTGCGTAGATACCTTATCCATAATTTAGTTTTACTTCCTCGAAATGGAACTTAGTCGATCGAATGCCTTCATTTTGTGTCGTTGTGAAGTGACAATTAGAAATAAAGCACATGGGCTCATATAGACCCCACGGGCCTTAATACGTATACATTTTTTAGCGAATAGTCAATTTCACTTTTTTGTTTAAAAGCAATGTATTACAATAATCATACAGTATTGTGTTTCAGAAAATATTTGTATGCATGGTTTTAGAATTTTATGGATCTTTGGACCAAAAAGTAAAAGTATTCTGTCGGATATGTCTCCGACCTATATGCGAGGAACACCGAACAACTTTCTGTGAAAATAGCATCCTTGATGATTAAGCGATACATTTTTTTAATAAAACCTTTTTTTATTATTACTATTTCATTATTTGATGAAACCATTAATATTTGTTCATTTAAAAAATTATTTTATTCTCTTTTCCTTCACTTTTATGAAATTTTAATTTTTCAAAATGTTTTAACTTCAATCTTGAAAATAATTATACTTTTTCAAAGAATAAAATAGTGACCATTGCAGTTTGGTGGTACAAAAAGTTCTCATCAAAACCCTGTTTGAAATTTTCAACTTGAATAATTAGAAAAACAGAGTTATTTAAAAAAAATCATTTTTCCGTTTTTTGCAATTTGTTTTTGTTTAAAAATTGTTTTACTAGTTTTACATTAAATAAGTCAACTTTAATATACGTCATTCTCTTCGCTATTAAAAAACGAAGATATTCGTCCATATTATTAGTAGATTGCGTATATAGGGGCGAAAACGTGGAAATGCAAACAAGCGTGAAGTTGGCTACACGAGTTCTCAGTTAGTGGATTTGGGTCATCGAGCGCGATGACGCAATGCTGCGATCCCAGCGACCGAGTTCAGCCAAATCACGCGAGTTTGCATTCCCACGTTTCGCCCCGTGGCGCATATACTATATTTCTTCATAAAAATGTGGAAATTGGCGGCTTGAATAACGAGTATCGACAAAGACCCGACTGGAACCGGCAAACAACAATGAATGCGCAACCCCAATTTGCATCTGTCAAACACGACCGACAAAGGATGGCAGTACTGTTTCACGCTTGCCAACCTCTTAAGTGTATAGTTTCAACCAATCACCGATGCGAAAATAGACTCACCCGGTAGTTATTCATCCAATCACGGAGACGAAAATAACTTTAAACAAGGGTACATTTATTTTCGTTTTGGTGATTGCATATTGCAAAATATGACACCACAGTGTGCTGCATTTGGCCATTTTCGCGATGTTCGACGAGGTACGAAAGCCGCCGTTTTTCACGTTTGTGTCCAGAAAATTCATTTTACTGCTGATAGATAGATTTAGTACAAACTAACGCATTGGGGTCAGATAAGCCCCACTGGCTCCTTAAAAGCAAGAAAAAATGATGGAAGCTGACTAGGGTTAATATGTCATTTTCATTCTAAACTTGAACCCATACGTTCTTTTTATATAAAAAAAAATCGTTAGAAGTTCTGCTAGGCCATTTTAGGCCTGAAAATTAATTTTTTTATTTAAATAAAATACAAATTAAGGGCATGTGACACTTATCCGATTCCTACTTTACCGATATTTTTGTGTGGATCATACCAATTTCACACGAGATGAGATGTCAAACTGAAAATTTGTGAAAATATAGAAAAGGAACTAAGGAACGTCTATTTACTAATAAATTTTTACTACTACGAAAAAATATTTTCCAAAATTTTTGTTTATAATTGTAAAAATTTATTAGTACATAAGCATTTCTTAGTCACTTTTATTTATTTTTCCAAACTTTCAGTTTGATATCTCATCTGATCTGGAATTAGCATGATCCCAAAAGAATGTTGGTAAAGTAGGAATCGGTTAAAAGTCAACTGCGCTTAAAGAATACAAAATTTGTTTATCCCTATAAACTTTTTTTTATTTATTGAAAAACAGATACTACAATTTATGGAAAAAAAATGTTTTTGGAAGATAACGGATTTAGAATACAAAAATTTATAATTTCATTACAATTAATGATCTGAAATAGCTAAGGATTGGGAGCGAAATGCTGGTATCTGTTATGCAGATAGCTCTGTATACAAGGGAGTTGATGACCGATTGCTTTTGAGATGGGTGTTGGTGGAAGGAGGCATGTAGATCAGACATGCCCAACTCGGGAAAATTCCCTTCGGAAACACATATTCCGCTTCCACCACTTATTATCCTGGAGAGCGGGAGTGGTGGTAGACACATGCAAGAATCTCTCCTCTATGACATACGCTGCACCGTAGATACGAAATATCTATCGGGGTGCTTGGGGGCGACTGACTTTTCAACAGAAAATTTTAATAGTAACTAGAGTCTTAATTATTTTATTGCAGGATATTTACATTTCTTTTCAGTGAATGTAATTGAAAAGAGAAGTTTACAAAGTGTTTTCTCTTTGTATGTTATTGAATATTTTAATATCACCGTTTTTTACATTGTATACATAATGTACACAAATGTTGACTGATACCTTTTGCAGTATAACAATCTCTTAACATTATGCACAGCGTAGAAAGGTAAGTTAAGGAATTGAAATATAGTTATAAAATCTCAACCGTGTTCAGTATCAATCAATGCTGATATGTTTAATTAAATATTAGACGTATTAAATATAATATTCGAAAGTAAATTTAAGCCTGCTATGTCGATATGTTTAAGTATAAGACTTTATTGTTTAAGTTTGCGTTTACAATTTTCACCGTCCAAGTACCTGCGCATTATCAGGACAGATAATTTTGAGGCATGATATTTTTTTAAACTGCAATCAGGTGCATCTTACTGTAGGATTGCTATAAAAAAGGAAAAACTTTACAGATATATTTAATTAAACATATCAGAATTTATTATAGTGAATGGGATTAAAATTTGATAACTATATTTCAATTCTATAACTTACCTTACTACGCTGTGCATAATGTTAATAGATTGTTATACTGCAAAAAGTATCAGTTAACATTTGCGTACATTATATATACAATGTAAAAAACGGTGATATTAAAATATTCAGTATCATACAAAGAGAAAACACTTTGTAAACTTCTCTTTTCAATTACATTCACTGACAGATATTTCGTATCTATGGTGCAGCGTACTTCACAGAGGAGAGATTTTTGCATGCATCTACCACCACTCCCGCTCTCCAGGAGAATAAGTGGTGGAAGCGGAACATATGTTCTCGAAGGGAATTTCCCCGAGTTGGGCATGTCTGATGTAGGTATCTGTTTGTATGAGTGGGGTTTCTGTAAACTTCATGTCCTAATGTGTTATCAGGTCTTTTGTAAACTGGTACGGCCAAGAAAGGCAATTTTCCATTTTGTTCAATTTCCATGATGAACTGGATATTAGGGTGTAATCGATTGATGAAATCGTAAAATTTGTGTAGTTCATCTAGTCCATGTCTCCAGATGACAAAAGTGTCGTCCACGTAGCGGCACCGAAATTCCGGATTAAGCTTGGATTGGTTGATGATTTTAGTTTCTAGATGTTCCGTAAAGATGTTGGCCATTACAGGTGACATTGGAGATCCCATTACTGCTCGTAGAATTGGTTATTGAAAGAGGGTAAGTATTATTGAGACAGTGTTTTGTCAAAGGTATACGATCGGAGGTGAAGTTTGCAAAGAATTTAATAATATCGATTGTATCAGAGACTGGTACTTTCGCCAAGAGAGATACAACGTCGAAACTCACTAGGATATTTTGGGGTTGAATGTGAATCTGTTGTATCTTTTTGATAAAGTCAAAAGAGTTTTGGACGTGTGTCATAGAGTTTCTTGTGAAGGGATTCAGTTCTTTGGTAAGGAAGCGTGCTTGGTCTGAGTGGAATGTTGTTTTTGTGGATTTTTGGAAGTCCTCAAAGTTTTGGAGAGATGTGATTAGTAGGTATTAATTTAGATATTGTTTTGCTGTCAAGCTTAGAGTCTTTCAGAAGCGTATTTTTGAACCTGAAAAGCAATAATCCGAAAGAAAAAAGTAAGAAAAATGGACAGTTTTTTAACAAAAAATTGTCAAAGTTTCAATTTTTAGGCGGCGGAGTGCGCATGTGCGAGCGTCACTGGGCTGGAAGTGGCCACATTACGCCTGCTTCACGTGCATGCAATGGCGCGTTTGCAAGGGGGGTCGGACAAAAACTTATTTTTATTGGCAATTCATTCATTTATTTAGAAATCCGTTTTTTGTTGTTGGAAATTAATTTTTCTCAACTGTAAATTAAAGTATCCCATTTTTGGTTGAAATTTCTACTACTCGGTTGAAAATTAAACTAAATGGAAATATTTTCTATAATCTTCAAATTCTATGGTCTTTAAATCTTCTCTGCTAATATTAGACATTATCAAAAATGTGGCATAAATTATTTTATTTCTGAAAGTTGTTCATAAACATTATCAATTATTTTTTAATGGAAATATCTTGTGTGAATTTATTATCCTTGAGATGAAATGAAATGATTACATTAGGAATGAAAAGTTTTTATGTTTAGAAATGAGATATAATTCAATTTGTTTACAACAGTTATTTATAAAAATGACAGTTGTGCAGCCTTTGTTTTCGGTCATGATTATTACTTTTATATAATTCAGTGATGAAATCAGTATAAAAAATTCATTCAAATACCGAAAATATAGCAAATATGCTAACTAAAATAACAAATAAGTGAAATTTGTTTTGAAAATCTGTTTCGATGAGCCTCCTTGAAATTTAATGGTGTGATTTATTTTATAAGCCAAACAAATTATTTTTGAATCCGAAAATGCACACTCGCCTAATTTATACCATTTAATTTCACAAGTTTTTCCCAATAAATAATTTTTTTACCGGAATTAATCTTTAAAATGCATGTATTACATTTTTTTTTTATTATTACTTTTTGAAATTTTTCGAAAATTATCCCCTTTTATATTACTATCATTTTAAATAATTTCATGAAAACTGTTAAACTCATTTCTAAGAAAAATAATAATTTCATCTTACATTTTTTACATTTTTCCATAAGAATTTAATATACAATGTGCTAATTGAAACAAAATACAATAAGTTAATTAAGAAAAGTTATTTATTGAAGGAAAGTGGGAAACAAGAAAAATGATTATTTTCTTTCAAAATGAGTTTAACAGTTTTAATCAAAATATTTACGATGCTAGTAATATAAAAGGGGATAATTTTACACGCATAAAAATGCATTTAGCCATTGAGAATATAAAAAGAACCAGCAAAAAAGATAATAATCATATCCGGTTTCGATTTTTCTTTCAATTTTTATTAAAAACTCAGGGTAGTGTGCTTTTTCAGATTGCTTGAACATACTTTATTCCTTTCAGCTGTTTATTCTTCTCATTACTGTTAACTTGCTGCCAAATTCCACTCTTGTTCACTTCTTCGCTGATATTCATGCTAGTGAGCGGTATCTTCATAATGTTTCCATTAGCTAATGGTATTTGTAGATTCCCCGATGTTTCGTAATCAAGATTTTCATTCAGATCCTATAATCAATTAATGATATTTTCTAATGAAATTGATTTCTTTAAAAACAAATAAAAATCTAAATTTCAATAATAAAGAGGCCATGCATAATACGATCCTAGTTTGTATAATTCAATGCCTGTAGCGAACTTTTTCTCAACCTACCGGTGCTCAACTGATAATACCTTTAGAACTTGAACATTACATAGTCGAAGTGTCCAGATGATTGCAATTGTTTTGAGCTTATTGATAGAAGAAATAACTTGCTGAGTAGGAAGGAAAGGTGCTGAACTGATATTTGGAGAAAATAACACCAAAAAAATATAGTCAGTGGTACAACAGTGTATTTACACAAAATAATATGGGTATGTAGGCTGCAGGTGTGTGCTTTTGTTATGAATGCCTAAGTGCATATAATATAATGATATGCAATAGATCGGTTATCTTAAATTTTTAGAAACCAACCAATCGCAGCGCGTAAGCTAACTGAGTTTAGTACACATCAGAGAATTTTGAATGTTGAGTAAAACTCACTCACTAATAAACTGGTCAAAAAGTACAAGAGTATAAAAGGAATTGCATTAAAAAAGTTAATGCTTCGGACCCTTCTTCAAAATGTTTCTAAATTTGTTATACAATTTTGATACAACATAAAGGTATCAGGTAAAGTTCCTTGAAAGTACTTCGGTCAAGTAGTAAAAATGGATCATATTAAAGCTCGTTTCTTCACCAACAATCGAAATATTTACAAGGAAATTTACACTACAATTCACATATATCGAGTCGTGAGCACTCTTGATTTGTTTCATTACAAATCGTTCATATTTAATACTGAAAAAGACAGTTACAGTCAGAAAAAAGATTCTGTGAATTTAAGAGAAATGTTAATTGTCTCTCGGTCAGAGAAACTTCTTCTGATACAAAGAAATTTCTTTGGTTCAAAGAAATGCTTTTTTGATCCAATGAAAATTTTTCTTCATTTCAAACTAATTCTCTTCATTCTGCAATCATTAATTCAAGAGAAATATTTTTCTGAGTGCATCCTTCTGAGTATACAGTGTACATTATTCGTTTCCTACAATTTATTTTTATATAAATTCCCTAGATTCATTATTTAACAAACTAACAGGTCTTCTAAGATCTTGAGGCTTTCCATGCCTAATAATCGACGTTTTGTTAGTTTAAAAAATCTGGTTCATGTCGAAAATCTATATTATTGCTATTGTTGATATTAAAACTAATTGTTTGACGGGTCATTTGAATTTCAAATATATAAATCAGGCGATTCCTTGGTGGTGAGAGCAATTGTGACCACAGGACAATTTGCCCTGGGATCACTGCTCGAGTGCTATTTATGGCAGGAGATTGCTCTTAAAATTCGGATTGCCGTGCTAACCTCTCCGCTTTCCAGTTGGCGGAGATCCTCGGCACTTTTTTTACTTGTCTCTGGCATAACATCATCCAAAATTTTTAATTCGCGCTGAGTAAACAACAAATCCAAACCTTTTCTGATGGCAATCATTACAACGAGCTGCAAGAAACGTTATACAAATTTAATCAATCAAAGTCATAGTAAATCAAAATTTCGTTGCATTTTTTTATAACACAATCAAAAACCATTCACAAAAATCTACCAATGTCTTGTTGTTCATCAAACACCCTTTTCAAGACAATAAAAGCAAATTAAAAGGGGTGTTGAATAAACTTAGAAACGTTGGTTTTTAAATGTTTTTTTTTAAATTTTAATTTAATGAAATAATAACAAATACTTTTTTAATTCTGATCTTTTTAATTTGAATATAGTACGTAGTGTACCAATTACCCACCATTAACGGAAATAGGATTGATGTACTGTGGAATGACTTAATTATCCACAGACAGGATAGGCAAGCCAGTTGTATGAATGTGAACATATGTACCCTCTTCAGTGGAACCTATAGAATTATTTACATTTTACATTATTTTGAATGACAATTTACGCATTTGTCTTGGGGTGGTCAAAAAAGGTATTTTTCCTTAAATTACACCTCTATAAATTGTTTCTTTTGGTGTCAAATGATTCCTGGTTCATTTTGACATCAAAAGCAATACCAGGAGTGCAATTTAAATGAAAAAGCATTTGTTTTGGCTACCCTGATGTGTATTTACATAAGCTAACTGAAAATTCTGTTATAGTCTAATTTGTATAAAATTCACTGCAGCTTTCTTTCTATTTTTCACAATAAATTTATCCTAGAAGAGACAAGTCCTTTACTCACCTGCCGAAGGAACATGTAGTCTGGTTGATACTTAACAGGCATCAGCATTATGAGGATTCTATCAAAGAACTGGAGACCTTTTAAAGATGAAACACCCATGTACAAAAACACTCCAAATAATACTGGCATCGGAATTTTTCTGAGAATTGGAGTTAGTAACACAGAGCATCCGATCATTAAAAATATCAAAATGTGAGTAACTCTCTGTTCACGGACTCCCAAAAACTGGGGCTTTTCACCAGGGGCTGCACATTCAGATTCCAGTTTCAATGAATTTACGTGATTAATTGAAAGTACTGTCGCAGCTACGAACCAAGGCAACCCCATCACGGTACATATCTGTATAAGAATCGCAAGTACGAAAAGGTCCAAATGGTAACCGCATCCTTTCTGGAAAATAATTTATTTTTTCAATTTTATTATTATCATGTGTGGGAGTGGGTGTGGTGGTGATGCATATCGAGAATTTCTACATTTTTCTTAATATGATCAGTTGAGTTTAAAACTTCCAACATGGTACTTATCAGAACGACACGAAATTTTACTTGAACTAGTTGGTTATTAAATCTAGATCTCCATCAAGTTTTAGGCTCAAGTGTTCATGTTTTAAAAAATTCTCTATCTGTAAAACAATTATCGATACGCATCCCTTTTGGGAGTTCTTGGGTGCCAAGGTACAGCTGATGAAAGTTTATCAGTGCCTAGGAATAATTTATGACAGTTGGACAGTACCTATTGGGAAAAATTTCCGAGAGTTAGACAGATCTTCCTAATTCTTGGGTGCCTAGAGATAATTTTGCAGAGTTTGGAAAGGACTAAAGACAACTTCTGAGTATTGGACAGGATATTTTTTTCTTTGGTGTCTAAAGACAATTTTTTAGAGTTGTCCAAGGCTTTGGTGGTTCTTGGGTGTCTAGGGACGATTGTTGGACTCTTGGACTCTTAGGGCCAATTTTTGAGAGTTGCAGAAGACGCTCATGGTCTTTGGGTGCCAAAGGCTAGTTATGGAGTTGGAGAGTGACTTATAAAAATTCATGAGTGTTATCAGTGCCTAGGGTCAATTTATGAGTGTTGGTTAGTGCCTAGGGTCAATTTATGAGTGTTGGTTAGTGCCTAGGACCAATTTTTTCAATTCAACAGTACCTAGGCATAATTTCCGATATTTGGTCAGTATCTAGAGAAAATTTCTGAGTGTTGCCAGGGCATTAGGACAATTCCTGACAGTTGAAAGTAACTCGTGACAACTTATGAGAGGTGGATTATACCTATTGACAATTGCTGGCAGTCACGGAGCTGGTGGTTCTTGGTTGCCTCGGGATGATTTTTGAGAGTTGAACAAGTCGTCAGTGGTTTTTAGGTGTTTATATGTGTATATGAGTGTCAAGTTGAATAAAATCAAAGTATTTCAACATTTACCTTAAGTTTATTCTCCTTCCGGTTGACAATCACGGCAGTGATTTGCTGATCCATAAAAATTAAAATTGTACCTAACATGGCAGGAAGACCTGCTATAAGTGCACTCCACCAAGGGTTTTCCTGAAAAGGCCATATTATCCAGCCTCTGTCGGGTAAAGTCGGCTTGAATTCTCCTGGCACTTCCAGTTTCGGTGTACTAATACCCACATAGTAGTCTAAAGCTGACATCGAAAGAATTGCGATTATCACTGCAAAATCGCTAACTATTTGTCTGACCTAAAAAGAGATTATAAAATCAGGAATGTTTCATTTCTAATATATTTCCTCATTGATACTGAAAATGTACAATAATATATTTCTTACTTTAGAGGGGAAGAAGAGAGCGTTTTTGAAATCCTTGAGCTCAACGGACAATAGGAAGGTTCCCATAAATAGAATAATTGACATCAAGAACACATCCGGCACGTAATTACAATGATCACCGATCATCGTACCATTGTAATTCTTCAAGTACAGTATGAGAGTGTTTAATTTTATTTTATATAAAAGGACTAACTTAAGAGTGCTTAACGGGTACTATAATATTATAAACTAGCGTAAAATCATGGAAGAGTCAAAATTTACCTTGCAGGTAATCTGGTCCAGTGATGACCAGCTGATATTGTTATAACTGGATGGAAGATAATAATCCGGAGATTTGCATGAGCAATTGTGGTTGAGTATATCATTTCGAGTATTTATTGGGTAATTTTTATTTATCGACAATACGTTTTCAACAGCCTGTTACAAAAAGATACAGTCAAATTTGGTAATTTGGTAAAATAATTTTAAAGATAAATAGTCAGTTATGATTTCTTCTTTATAATAATTTCTTTAATAATCAGCCTCTAGAATCTAGATTGCAGATCGATATCTGGAAATTGTTACTCACCTTAAAAATAAAGATAAAAGCTATCAAAGTTGCAAAATTTTCTTCTGTAAATCTTGTTATGTAGCAAACAAACGCACTCGCGTCTAACGCTACAAGGATAATTAATATTCCACTGATCCATGTGCCAATCCAAAATCGAAAAGACATGTAGTTCCAGGTGTACTGTCTGTATAATTAGGAAAAATTTTTAGCTTTTTTTATAATAAATATTTGAATCATAACATACATATTTTGTGCAAAGTTTAAAATGTTTCAAATTTCGTACTAAGCACATTTTGCATGTGTTCCCTCCCCCCACTTATAAGAACAAGCCAATAAAAAAATTTGTTAACTGTATCAATGACAGGCTTCAAAAATACTCTAATACCAGGGGCAATAAAGAGATTTTTTTAACGAAAATAGCATCACAAATTGTTTTAAATAAAATTAATATGGTGAATATATATTCAATTCAATTTAAAACGCTTTAGATTTCTAATATTTCTGGTTGAAATATTCAATTCGCAACAAAATAGATACATTTTTACCCAACAAGTTGTATTTTCAAACAAGAAGAATAATTTTTCATCAAGAAGATGATTTATCAACCAAATATTTAAATATTTATTACCACGTTGTTAAATTGTCAACTAAAAGACATTTTTAACATCGTAGTTTAACTTTCAATCAAGAAGATTAATTTTCTAACAAAAAAGCCAAATTATTACCAAAATATGTGAATTTTTATCTAAAAATGATAAATGTACCATTGAAAATAGAATAGGCGAATTCTCATTTTGAATAAAAATAATTTTTAACAAAATAGTTACATTTTTTAACAAAATAGTTTAATTTTCAACCAGAATATGATTTTTCAAGCACGAAGATTAATTTTCGATGCAAAAAGCGAAATTTCAACAAAATACATAAATTATTAACGTATAATTAAAAAAATTAACTTTCAATATAAAAAACTAATTTGAAAGAAAATAGTTAAATTTTTAAGCAAACAATTTTCAACTGAAATAAAGAATCTTCAATCAGAAAACTGATTTTTTTTATAGTTTCACTTTTATTCAAGTATTTGAATTTTCAGCTAAGAAAGACAAATTTTCAAAAAAAATTGCAGTTACATTTTTAATTCAAAAATTAATTTTTTACAAAAAAATTAACTTTCAACAATATAGTTGAATTTTCTACTAAAATAGTTTAATTTTCAGTCCAAAAAGATGAACTTTTATCGAAACCGTTAAATTTTCATTTAAAAAATGACTTTTTAACAAAATTATTGAATTTCCTAAAGTAAAAAAATTAATTTTTAGCAAAAAGAAACAATAAATTTTTAACAAAATAGTTGAAAACTATAAAAACTATAGAAAGAAGAAAAAGATAAACAGGGTGGCGATTTGGCCCACGATTTCAAATTTCCGGTCATTTCCCGATTTTTCCCGATCAAGTTTTTCAATTTTCCCGGTCAAATAAAAGTAACATATTCATATTTTCCGCAAGTTAAAAAAATTTATTTAAATTCATGAAGTTCTTACATTTTCAACCTCAAAGATGAATTTTAAAACAAAAGGATTGATTTTCTACCGAAAAATACAATTTTTCAACGAAATACATGAATTTTTAATGAAATACTTAAATTTTAAATTAAAGAAGACAAATATTTAGCCAAATAGTTAAATTTTAAACTGCAAAGAAAAAATTTCAACAGAAAATGGAAGTTACATTTTTAGTTAAAAAAAATTAATTTTCAACTAAAATTATGAATCTTCAACTGGAATAGTGGAATTTTTAACCAAAAAGATGAGTTTTTAACTAAAACAATGAATCTTCAACTGAAATAGTTGAATCTTCAACAACAGAAATAATTGTTACTAAAAATGATAAATTGTCAACAAAAACTGAAATAATTGAGTTTTAATGTAAAAAAATTGTTGGTGAACCAAAAAAGACGAATTTTCAACTAAAAAATATAATTTTCCAACCAAAAATTGAAGAGTTAAATTTTTAGTCAAAAAGTGAATGTTCAAACGTAGATATGAATTTTTAACAAGAATTGTGAAATATTCAACTGGAATAATAGTTACATTTCCAGCTTAAACAAATGTTGACCAAAAAAGAAACAAATTTTCAACGAAATAGTTAAATTTGCAGCAAAAAGAATTCCTTTTCATCTCAAGAAAAAATAATTTCTCAATCAAATAGCTCAGTTTTCAAGCAAAGGAAATGAATTTTCAATTAAAATGATGAATCTTCAACTAAAAAATGTTAATTTTTACAAAAAGAGTTTAACTTTCAACCAAGTAATTTTATTTCCAACCTTAAAGATGAATTTTCAATTCATATGATAAATTTTGAACTGGAAAATTGGAATTTTTACAAGAAAAGAAAATTTTTTGAACAAGGAGATTAACTTTCGAAGAAACAGATTCTTTTCTACAAAAAAATCAATTTTTTAACAAAATACGTGAATTTTCAATGAAGAATTTGAATTTTCAATTAAAAAAGACTAATTTTAAGTCAAATTGTTGAATTTTGAACTAGAAAAGATCAATTTCTAACCTAAAATAAAAAAATTGAATTTTCAGATTAAGAAGTTAATTTTCAACCAAACAAGAAAAAAATTTGCAACAAAATAGTTGAATGTTCAGCGAAGAAAAAATTTCTTTTCATCCAAAAAAAATCAAGTTCTTAATGAAATAGCTCATTTCTCAACCAAAAAAATTAATTTTTAATTAAAATGATAAATCCTGAACAACAACAAAATTAGTTTATAAGAAAAAAGTTTAAGTTTCAACCAAATAATTTTATTTCCAACGTAAAAGATGAATTTTCATCTAAGATGATAAATCTTCAACTGGAATACTTAAATTTTTAACGGAAGAAAATTTTTAAACAAGGAGAATAACAAAAAAAAAGATCATTTTCTACAAACAAATCAATTTTTTAACAACATACGTAAATTTTCAACGAGATAGTTGAATATTCCATTAAAAAAAGAAAAATTATCAGTAAAGTTGTTGAATTTTGAAATAGAAAGGATCAACTTTCAACCAGAAATGTAACAGTTATATTTTAAATTGAAAAGTTAATTTTCAACCAAAGAAGAAACAAATTTTCAACAAAATAGTTGAATTTTTAGCAAAAAAATTTGTTTTCATCCAAGGAAAAAACAAGTTTTCAATGAAATAGCTCATTTTTAAACCAAAGAAATCAAGTTTGAAATAAAATGATGAATCTTTAACAACAAAAAAAAGTAATTTTTAACAAAAGAGTTTAAATTTCAACCAAAATCATTTTCTACACGAGAAAATCCATTTTTCAACAAAATAAGTGAATTTTTAACGAAATAGTTGAATTTTCAATTAAAAAAGACAAATTATCAGTGAAATTGATTAATTTTGAACTACAAAAGATCAATTGTCAAACAAAAATGTAACAGTTAAATTTCAATTTGGAGAACTTAATTTTCAAACAAACTGATGAATTTTCAACTAAAATGATGAATCTTCAACTGGAATAGGTGAATTTCATACCTACCAAGAATATGAATTTTTAATATAAAGATTAATTTTCCACGAAGTACATACATTTTCAAACAAATAGTTCAATTTTTAAGTAAATAATATCAATTTTCAACCCAATATTACAATTTTTATCCAAATAAGATCAATTTTAAACTAAAAATAGAATAATGGAATTTTCCGTTAAAAATCTAATTCCTAATAAAAGAAACAGATTTTTAGCAAAATAGTCAAATTTTCTACTGAAATAGTTTTATTTATAGTTAAGAAAATGATTTTCAAAAAAGTATTTTCTTTTTTTTTAATTTAGAAGAGGGAACTTTTAAATTGTGACAAGTTGTGACATGGAACGGCGATTTTTTAAACTCCTTTTTTATAAATCTGAATTATAATTGTTTTAAAAAATTATCGTCCCATGTCAAAAATTCTCTGTTCCAAGTGAAATTATCTTTCTTCACGTTATAAGTTAAATTTACAATTAATAAATTTTATTTTACATCTGTTATAAGGTATAGACAAAAATGTACAAAATCAGACTCAAGGAACGTTACATTCTTTAAATCATATGACAAGCTCTTAATTTCTTATTGTAATAAAAACTCTTTGAATGCATAAGAACAACTTCTAACTACGGTCAATAAAAATAAGTACTCTTGAATAATAATAAATTATAATTCAATTAAAGTAAACTGAGATAGAAATTAAAAATTAAAAAATTTTAACTTAGATTGAAATAAAATTCAAAATTCTATTTAACGTTCAATACTGAAGTTAATGTATAGAATTTCTGAAAATAAAACAAGAATTCAACGACCAAATTCAGACCACCACTAAAAAATGCACCTATGGTATTTTTAAAACAAAATAAAATTTGGTTCTTTGGTCAAAAGTAAAAAAGAGGGAAGAAATAAAAAAAAAGAAAGAAGGGGACTTTGTTGGTTGCCTTCTCATTTTTCTTTCCTCTTTTTCATTTTTGTTGAAAGAAACAAATTTTTTTGTTTTAAAATTACAATGGAAGCATTTTGTGGTGTTTTATCCAAATTTGGTCGTTGGATTCTTGTTTTATTTTTAGGAATTGTACACATTAATCTGAGATAATCTGAAAAAACAAAGATTCATAAACCGTAAATTATTATACGAAGATTATTAAAATAATTAAAACTTGAATTTTACTGCAATCAGAAGTGAATTCCCCGGTTTGTTAATTAAATTCCCGGTCATTTCCCAGTTTTTTCTGGGTCAATAACATTTCCGGTAATTTGCCGGTGTTTCCCTGTCAAGTCGCCGGCCACCCCAATAAAAGATAAATGCTGAGACCTACTTGCAAAAGTTGAAGACAATTTGCTCGAAAACCAAAACAGGCCCAGTAGATCCCAAGATAGTTAAAGGCTGACCAGAAAAAAAGCCATAACCAATGCCGCAAACAAAGCCAGCTACAAGAGATTCCATTGCAGCCATATTTTTATCTGTAGCTTCACTGAGGAGACCACCAAAAGTGATTATGGGGGCTAGGCATGCGAAGTAGAGAAAGATGAATGATGCTACACATTGTAGAGCCAAGGCGTCCTTAATATCCGAGAAATAAAAGGGTGCTTTCCTCTTAATGTCATTAATTAATCCTCCGAAAAGTCTCCCAGTTCTCGACAAACCACTTTCCTCTCGCAGCTTTTGTTCATCGGCCTCTTCGTCCACTTCTTCTTTCGGTTTCTCTTCCTTGGGCCTTTTCCTTATTTCCTACATGTCACATATTTTATATTTTTTAGTATTGGGTAGTAAAAAAAAATCTGCCTCAGCCCGGATTTGAACCGGGAACATCGCTATACACATGGTGAGCGTTAACCAATTACGTCACCAAGGATCTATCAGACAATTACGTGTTTCTTGTTTGATGCAGATTTTTTTGTTCGGTTTTGTTCAAATGTACATTCTGATTCGACGAAAATTCTTTAGACTGAAGTATTCATTAAAAAAGTTTCACAAGGTAAAAAGATGCAATTGTCCAACGTGCCGCCCATGTATAGTGACGTCCCCGGTTCGAATCCGGGCTGCGGCAGATTTTTTCTCATTTCTTCAAAAATAATAGACCAGTAATCGACACTATTTAATATTTAAAATTGAAAAATTATTACAACTTATTTAAATGGACTATTGTGGTGCAGGACCTGCTTTGAAAAAGGTCGCATTAGTCTCATAAAATTACAAAGAAAATTTTAAGATAAGAATATAGGGCGCATAATTCTCATTGATTTTTAAATATTCTTCGCACAATCAAAATAGATTTGAAAGACAAAACAATTTTTTTAAATAGTCATTAAGCTTGATGGATTCTGAATCAGGTTTTAAAATATTTCTCTCTGAACTCTTGAACTTGTCAACTTGAACTTTTCAAATGAGGGAAGTTTATAATTACACTCAACTCCCGATATAGAAACGGTTTCGGGCATGGCTTGCAGTGGCCTTGATCCCAAATCGACGAGAATACAAAGTGCGTCCCTCATGCTGTTTGTCACGCCCGACTGAGACCCGCTTCTCTCTCGGTCTCGCGGCTCCCCTCATCGAGAAACTGCCGATAAGATCAATTCTAAGACTATCGTACACCGGGGGTTTTTATATCGGGAGTTGAGTGTCAAGTCAATCTCGAACATTGGGAACATTCATTTTGAATAATTTAAACCTGCAATTACTCGAAAGTTAAAGCTTTAAATTTAAGACTATCAATATGAAATGCTTTGAATTTCTAAAATTTTAAGTGAAAACATATTGCATTTTTAAAGAAGTAGTTGAATTTTTAACCCAAAGACGAATTTTTAACAAAAAAGTTTAAATTTTCGAGCCAGAAAAATAAATTTTTTAGAAGACAGTTCAATTTTCAAACTGAAAAGTTAAATTTTCTACAGAAAAAATCGTCTTCAGAAAGAAAGATGAATTTTTAACAAACTGATTGAATTAGAGAATAATGATAATTTTCAATTAAATTGTTGCATTTACAACCAAATGGTTTTACGTTCAATCAAAAAAGATGCATTTTCAATTGAATAAATGAGTTTTTCACCAAATAGTTGAATTCTTATGCCAAAAAGCCAGATTTTTCTCTGAAAACAGTTGAATTTTCAACAACAAAAATTATTTTCAACCAAAAAATAAGAATTTTTAACCAAAATAGATTACTTTTCCACCATAAAAAATGAATTTTTTGTAAAAATGATGACTTTTGAATAAAGTCAATCAAAAACCGGCGCATTTTGAACTAAATAGTTGAATTTTCTTGACCAAAAGACAGAATTTTTTACAAAAAAGTTGAACTTTTTTGAAAAAGTTTATTTTCAATCCATAATAATAAATTTTCTATTCAAAAAGTTGAATTTTCAATGAAACAGTCGAATTTTCGACCAAAAAAGATGAGTTTTCTACAAAGTAATTGAATTTTTCACGAAATTAGTAAATTTTCATCTGAATAGTCAAATATTTAACTAAAAATAATTAACTTTCAACCGAAATTAGTTACATTTCCTTATTGGGTTCTATTAATTTAGTTTGCAACTAAGCAAAAACCGAGAAACAGAGAAAAATGTGAAATTTCTTTCAAACTAGTCTTGAAAATTCTTTAAAAAAAGGGGAAAAATGGAATTGGGGAAAGAGTGTGAAGATTGTAATTGAATGTGGAATTAATTAATTTCAAACATTTTCGACTTAAAAATGTGCAATTGCAATTTTTGAAAATTAAAACTTTGAATATAGATCCGCGAAATTAGAAATAGTTTAATTTTAAACGCTATTAATTTAAAAAAATGTAATTATCAAGCTTTTATAAGAAATTATTCAATTTTTAATGTTCCTAATTAAAATGGTACAATTATTTCTAGATTCAAATTTAAATTTGAAAGTTTTATTCTTATTAAAATTAAAACTGAGTGTAATGAAATTTTGAGAGAGAAAAAACAGAAAAAAGTCGATTATTTGAATTTTTTCAAAAAAGTTGAAAAATTCGAAAAAGTCGTACAATTCGCGAACGGGTGATGTAACATAATTGAGATTTAATAGTAAATCTCGAGATTTTCTCTATTTTTTTCTGATTATCAATTTCAGATATATTAAAAGTGTTATTTTAATTATGTACAAATTAATATTTCTTCAACTAAAGCAGAGGTGTCACAAGCAAATCCTGCCCGAAAAGAAAATATTTCAATTACCAAAGATGATTTTCAAACAAAAAAAGACTTTAAATGTAAATCAAAAACAGTTAAATTCAACCAAAAAAGGCTAATTTTCAACAAAATAGTTGTATTCTTTATCAAAGCAGATTAATTTTCAACAAAAAATTTGCATTTTTATCCAAAAAAGATCCAATTTCTACCAAAAGAGATAAATTTTCAAACCAAAAAGATTAATTTTCAAACGAGGAAAGATTTTTCAGTTAAAAGAGAAAGAAAATTTTGATTAAATAGTTGAATTTTTAACACAAAAAGACGATTTATCAACAAAAAATCCAAATTTTCATACATTAATAATGATATTCTAACAAAATAATAAAAAAGTGATCTAAATAAGAACATTTTTAACCAAATACCAAAAAGATGAATTTTTTAACCAAAAATATAATAGTGAGCTTTTTAACCAAAAATAATTAACTTTTAACAAGAAAGATTAATTTTCAAGTAAAATAATGAATCTTCAACTATTACAGTTGATTTTTCAGTAAAAAAACTTCGTTTTCAACCAAGACACGAGTTCTGAACATAACAGATGAATTTTAAATTAAAAGAGATAAATTGTCAACCAAATAGTTGGATTTTTGACTAAAAAATATATATGTTCATTTTTCAATCCGAAATGGAATAGTAAAGTTTTCAATCACAAAAATATATTCTTCAACAAAGTAGTTCAACTTTTATTAATTAGTTTAATTGTACAACTAAAAGATAAATCTCAACGAAAATTGTATTAATTTATACTTTAAACGAAAAATATTTTTATTTTGAATAAAAAATAGCAGTTAAATTTGCAACCAAAGAGATTATTTTCACCTAAAATGATGAATCTTCAACCAAAGAAATGAATTTTCAACCAAAATTTTTGAACTTTTAACCAAGGAGCTTAATTTTCTATCAAAAAAGACATTATTCCAATTGAAAAAAAAATTTAACCATAAACGGAATAGTTAAATTTTTATTTAAAATATTTAATTTTCAACCATAAAAGACTAATTTTTATCCAAATCATAAAATTTTGAATCACCGGAATTGATTTTATACAAAAAAGACGAATTTTTGACAAAATAAGTGAATTTTGAACGACATATAGTTGAATTTTAAACTCAAAAATATAAAGTTTCAACTGAAAATTCAAAAGTAAAATTTGAAGTAAAAGAAATTTATTTCTGACAAATAAACAAAGAATTTTCATAAAAATAGTTAACTTTTCAACCCAATAAATGAAATTGCAACCAAACAAATGTATTTTCAACCGAAAAGATTATTTTTCTATTAAGAAGACAAATTTCCAACAAAATAAATGAATTGTAAGCCAAACATTAAAATTTTTAACTGAAAAGATAAATTTTCAACCAAAAATAAAATAGTTGAATTTTTAGGTAACAAATTTTATCAGCTAGTTAAGTTTTCCATCAAAGAAGTGAATTTTCAAGTAAAATGATTATTCATCTATTTAAAAAATGTGTTTTCCATCAAGTAGTTCAATTTCCAACCAAGCAGTGGAATTTTCAACAAAATACATGAATTTTCATCCAAGTAGTTAAATTTTCAACAAAAAAGATGTATTCTTAACCAAAAATCAAATAGTTAAATTCACAGTAAAAATTATTTTCAATCAAAATAAAGAACAAATTTAAACCAAATAGTAAAGTTTTCAAGCAAGGAAAAAAATTTTCAACTAATATTACAAATTTTTCTTTAAAAAAGTAAATATTTAATAAACTTCAACCTTCAACCAAAAGTGGAATTTTCAACCAAAAATGATTTTTATTTTTGATCAAAAATAGTTTAAGTATTTCAACCAAAAAATAACAGCGAATATTCAGCTTTGGAAATTCAATTTTTTTCTTTCCAAAAGTGTTTCTTTAGGTTGACCTATTCCCGATTTTCATTTCTGGAAGATTTACAACTTCCTATATTGGGCTATAAATTTCTATGGCATGTAGACGACCATGACTTGGATGTGGCATATAAGAATTGACACTTGACAGTTGCTACTCATGAAAATTCAAGAC
>JAABKJ010000755.1:18547844-18558717 GCA_011634705.1 Andricus grossulariae
AATTGAAAATACAATGGTTAGATCAGGAGAGTCTTGAATTTCTCTTTAATTGGAAACAAATTATATATCATTTGTAAACTATCAAAAGGCATACCCCCTGAATATAGATCATCCGAAGTACAGGAGTGTAAAAAGGCGCCAGCCTCGAAAACTAGAACAGTGCGCAGACGCGATAACTCCCACCCATGCGAGATCTGAAAGTGGGGAGTTGAGCTGTGGCTGAGTCGAAAGAGTCGGAAGTGGGGAGAGTTGAGGGCATTCGAGCGCCAACGGGCGACTCAACAGCTTCGAGTAAAAAAGTGACCTCGAGGCAGGTTATGGAGTCCACTCCTCGAACCGGGCACTCGATTCACTTTCTTTATATCCAAGCGGGCAGACTAGAGAGTCCACTCTCGACACCGAGTCTGTAGCTTATAAAGTTAAGAACTGTGAGTCGTTACTTTGGTAAATCGAAACGATTTGTAAACCCTCCAGTGAGGAGTTTCAATATTTGAAGGTAGATAATTTAAGTATGTACGTATTCTGTAGTGACAGGTTCGAGAGTCCACTTTCGAAGCCGGGATGATAAAGTGATATAAATCTTATTTAAATAGAGCAAAGCTGCTTCCAGGACTTTCAAATAAATAATTTATAGCGAAATCGATATAGATTTTCCTCTAATAGAGAGTTTTTATATTTTTTTATATTAAAAACAGAAAAAGTGGATTCTTTATTTCTACTTCTGTGAATCTAGACAAATTGTTCAAAGAAAGCAATCTTACGAGGAAGATTTTAGTACAGGTAAAGCCATTAATTTCTCTTCAAACGTAACCAAATTTAAAGATTTTATCAGGAAAGAGGTGAATATTTCAATTTGAAATACGTTCAATGGTTGGATTGGAAAGGCGTGCATTTCTGTTATCATTAGAAAAAATACTTGGAACTGGTCTATGCGTTAATTTATTCTTAATTGGAAATAAATTTAAGACTTGGATCGGGAAAAACGTGAATTTCTTTTATAATTGGAAGCGGTCTAGCATCATAATTTCATCCTGAGATTTTAAGGCTTTTTCAAAATGCATCAATCGACCTTTTGACGAACCTTCCCAATCCTCTTATGATCTACCAATGCCGATTTATAAATGACAAAAAAAATTATTTAGCTTATTTACATGAGAAAAAACTTTTTTAATGTTCGATTACAATACTAATACCCTGCATTATCTGAATGTATTCGTTCGCCTATTGATGGGTATTGACATTCTAATTTTGTTGGTTTTTGAAAAACCTCCCGCTATTAAAAAGAAAACTGCTCCTGAAATTGAGACAAGTAAATACACCTGTAGTGATTACAGTAGTACTTCGTCGTATAATTTGATTTTGTATTCAAATACAATAAATTTCAAAATAAATTATTGAAAATTGTTGACTGTTTTTCCTGAATTAAAATTTTGTTTAAATAATGTTTACTTCCTTACCGCTGGTGCAAGAAGAACGAAAATAAACCGAGTCGGTACAGGAACTTCAGTTAGATCTCCCAATATACTAGCTTGATTAAGTCGTATGAAACAAGATAACGTTTTCTCTAGGAAGTCCAGTTCCCCAACAAGGATGTTGCTAGCTTCTGCTCCTGGCGGTATTTTCCGCATAAAGTGCGTATTACCCTAAAACATCATGTAAAATATATTCTTTTCCAAAATACACATTTAGTGGTATACAATATTTAATACAATAAAATACTGAATGAAATACTAAAAGAGAAAATTTTTAATTAAATAAAAAACTAAATAAAATACTTAGTATGGGAGCATTGATTAATTGCGTAAGGCTTTTTCGGGGGAAGAGATCCAAAAAATCTGACGAATCCTTATTCAGGGGGGGGGGGGAAGTTGTAAGCATTTCTTATGTAAGTTTACTCTTTCTAACTATTTTTCTAAAATATGCAAATTATCAAATGTTTTGGCTGTTGAAATTAATTTTTATTTTATTATAGATATTATATCATTACTTTTTTATTTCTCCTTTATTATTTAATATTTCATATTACATGCGTCTAGTAAATATAGAGTCGAGAATTTCAGCTATTCTTGAAATCTGGTGTACACCTTTTATGAAATCTCGTAGAATCTCTGAAAATCTTTGCATCCTTTGAAAATACGTAATTTCTTGAAACCCCTATAAAACGAAAAAGCTTTCTGAAAATCCCTTAAAGCCCTTTAAAATGTTTCAAAATTCGCCAAATTGCTTCAAATCTTCAAAATTCCATTCAAATCTCCTACAGTCCTTTAAAACTGTATAAGTCTCTTAATATCTCTAAAAATTAGTTAAAATCCTTAAAATTCCAAAAAATATTTCGAAATTTGTAGGCATCCCTTAAAATCTTTGAAATTTCTTTAAAATTAATTGAAATCTTAAAAATCCGTTAAAATATTTTCGAATCTCTTGAAACCCTCTACAATATATGGAAAATGTTTTAAATGCCGTTAAAATGATTCGAAATTTCTCAAAATCCTTTGAAATCCAGTGAAATCATCGAAATCCATTTAATTTTCGTAACATCTCTTAAATTCCTTTGAAATCTTTCAAAATCTTTTGAAATCCCCTGAAACCTTTAGAAATCTTATCAAATCTCTTTATATCCCTTCAAATCTTCAAAATTTCATTGAAATCCTCTGATATGCTTCAAAATTCGTGAAAATGCTTTGATATCACATGAATTCCCTAAAAATTCTTCCAAATCCCGTACCTTAATTTAAAACAGTTTCAAATCACTTAAAATTCCTTAGAATCTTTAGATACTGTGCGAATCTTTAAAATCGCTTGAAATATTGAAAATCCCATAAAAATTCATTGTTATCCTTTAGAATTCGTAGAAATCTCCTAAAATCTGCAAAAATCGGCCAAAATCCTTGAAATTGCGTCAAATGTTTCGAAATCTTACGAGATATCTAGAAATGCCTCAAATTTATTGTAAAAATTAATTAGGAGCTTTAAAATACGTAAGAATCAGTCTAAATGTGGCGAAATTCCTTACGATAGTTAAAAATCAATCATCATTTTTTTAGAGCATTAACATTCCTCGAAATCACTCAAAATCCCTTGTTATATTTGCAAGTCCTTTGAAATTCTATTGAACCTTTTAAAATCTTGCGAAATCCTTCAAAATCATCAAAATACCTTTATATCTCTCAAAATTCTTCAAAATTCCTTCAAATCCTTTGAAATGTTCGTAAATCTTTTTAAATCTCCTGGATTTTTTTACATCTTATTAAATCTTTTTAAATCCTTTTAAATTCCTTCAAATAATTTAAATCTGTGAAAATCCTTGAAATCACTTCAAATCTGTAAAATCCCATATAAGATTTTCTTTCAATGCTTTAAAATCCCATAGCTTATTTTGTAATGTTTCAAAATATTTGTGAATTCCTTCAAATCCTTCAAAAACTGTGAAAATCCTGCTGATAGCCTGAAATCTTCAAAATTCAATAAAAATTTCTTGTAATCCTTCAAAATCCTTAGAAATTCGCGGCTTATTCGAAAGCATTAAAAAATTCGTCAAAATCCCTCGAAATACTTTAAAACTGTAAACATCTTTGAAAGTCCATAAGATCTTTAAAATCTATGGGAATCTCTCCGAACTTCATGAAAGTCCTTACAATATATTAAATCCCCTGAATTTTTTTGAAATTTATTGAAATCTCTTCGAATCCCTTTAAATCTTCGAAATCTCATTAAAATCGCCTGATACTATGTAAAATTCGTGAAAATTATTTGGTATCACAATAAAATCATGTGATGTCCCTGACTTAGTGAAAAAAAGACAAATTCCAAAATTTCTTAAACTTTTTTAAAATACTTTGAATCTATGAAAATCCTTGGAATCGCTTTGAATCTTTAAAATCTGATCGAAATTTCTTGTAATTCTTCAAAATCCCATGACCTATGGTATTTGAAATTTCTTCAAAATTCCTTCAAATCCTGTGAAAACTAGTAAAATCGCTCCGATTGTATGAAATTTTCAGAATCTCATAAGAATTTCTTGTAATTCATTAAAATCTCTCCGAATTTTTTTCGAAATTCTTCAAAATTTTTCTAAAACGATTAAAATTTGTTGCAATCTCTTAAAATCCTTGATAATATTAGAAAATCCCTTAAAATCCCTTAAAATCCCCAAAAATCTGTTAAAATCTCAGAAAATCTCTTCAAAACCCTACAAATCTTTTAAATTCCATTAAAATCGCCTGATATTTTAAAATCTAGTGAAATCCGGTGACTTATTAAGAAACATTCCGCAATCTCTTAAAATTCCTTAAAATCCCTTAAAATACTTTGAAACTGTGGAAATCTTTGAAATAATTTCAAATCCATAAAATCCCATCAAAATTCGTTGTAATCCTCTAAAATCCTTGAAATTCCGCGACCTATTTTGAAATATTATAAAATCTGTAAAAATCCCTTCAAATACTTTCAAACTGTGAAAACCCTTGAAAGCGCCACAAATCTCGAAAATCCGTGGAAATCCCTTCGAATTTCATGAAATCTCTTACAATATATTAAAATATATTAAAGTATATTAAAATTTTTTTAAATCCGTAAAAATGTCTCGAAATCTCATAAAGTCCCTTATAATCTTCGGAAATCCATTGACATCTCTCAAAACTTGTTTAAATATTATGAAATCTGTTTAAGTCCCTACAAATCTTCAAAATCTCATTAAAATCGGCTGATGAGGTTCCAAATTCATAAAAAACGTTCAGGAATTTCCTAAAAACTCTTAAAATCCCTTAGAATCTCTTAAAATACTTTAAAACTGGGAAAAGCCTTGAAATCATTTTAAATCTCCAATGTCTCATTAAAATTTCTTGTAATTCTTTAAAATTCTTAAAAATCCCATAGCTTAGTTTTATATATTTCGAAATCCTTTAAAATCCCTTATCAATCTCTAAAAACAGTGAAAATACTTCCAATAGCTTGAAATCCTCAAAATCACATAGAAAATTCTTGTAATCCTCAAAAATTCTTTCAAATTCCGCGAATTATTTTTAAATGTTTCAAAATCTCTTAAAATCCTTTAAAATCCCTTAAAATACTTTGAAACTGTGAAAATCTTTGATAGCGCTTGAAATCTTTAAAATCTGTGGGAATCTTTTCGAATTTATTGAAATCATTCACAATATATTAAAATCTTTTCAAAACCAATAACATTTCTTGAAATCCCTTAAAGTGCTTCATAATATTCAACAATCCTTTAAAATCTCCCGTCTGTTGAAATTGCATGAAATCTCTTTAAATCCCTACAAATCTTCGAAATCCCAATAATAACGCCTAATACTGTTCAAAATTCGTAAAAATAAGTCAATATCCCACAAAATTGTTCAAAATCTAGTAAAATTAAGTGACTTTTCTTAAGATACTTTACGGAATCTCTTAAAATGCCTTAGGATATCTTGAAATACTTTAAAACTATGAAACGCCTTAAAATCACTCTGAATCTCCAATCTCCCATTAAAACTTTTTGTAATCCTTTAAAATTCTTTAAAATCCCATTGCTTGGTTTCAAATATTTCGAAATCTTTTAAAATCCTTTGAAATTCCGTATCATCCTCTAAAAATTGTGAAAATCCTTGATAGCGCTTGAAATCTTTTAAATCTTTGGGAATCTTTCCGAATTTATTGAAGTACTTCACAATATAATAAAATTTATTAAAATCTCTTTGAAACCATTTAAGTTTCTCGAAATCCCTTAATTGCTTTATAATATTCGAAAATCCCTTTATATCTGCCATATGTTGAAATCTCTTTAATTTCCTAAAAAAATTTTAATCCCATTAAAATCGTCTGATAACGTTCAAAATTCGTGAAAATAATTCGTTATCACATAAAATTCTATAAAATCCAGTGAAATCCCGTGGCTTATTTGAAAAAACTTATTGGAATCTCTGAAAATCTCTAAAAATTCCTTAGAATATTTTAAAACTGTGAAAATCCTTGAAATTATTTTAAATCTTCAAAATCCCCTAAAATTTCTTGTAACCCTTTAAAATCTTTTAAAATCCCATGGTTTATTGTCCAAAATTCTGAAATCTTTTAAAATCTTTTTAAAAAGGTGAAAATTCTTCTAAAAGCTTGAAATCTGCAAAATCCCATAAAAATTCCTTGTGAACCTTTAAAAGCCTTTGAAATCCCGCGTCTTATTCTAAAATAATTCAAAATCTCTTAAAATTCCTTAAAATACTTTTAAACTGTGAAAATCCTTGAAAGCGCTTGAAACTTTAAAATCCATGGGAATCTCACCGAATTTCTTGTAATCACTTACAATATATTAGAATCTATTGAATCTTTTTAAAGCCATGCAAATTTCTTGAAATCCCTCAAAATCCTCTATATCCGGAAATTCTTAAAAATCCCAATATTTTGAAATTTCTTTGCATTCTCTTTTGATCAATCCCTTCCAATCTCTTAAAATACTTTAAAACTGTAAAAATGCTTCCAATAGCTTGAGATCTTCAAAATCCCATAAAAATTTCCTGTAATAATTTCAAATCAAAATCGAGAAAGATATCTGAAAATCTGATAAGCTCCTAGAACTCCCTCAAATTCTTCTTTGAGGTCGCACAAAATTTCTAAAAAGTTCTGAAATTCTCGTTAAGTTCCGTTACATTTCTGTAATTCTTTAAAATGCTTGCCCTCTGCATATTTTAAAATCTCTTGAAATCTTCTCAAATCCCTAGAAATCTCGTCAGTGAAAATGATTGATACATGTTTTATAAATTGAGTAAAAAATACCAAATCTTACGCAAGAAGCCTTACAATTGAAGGGAAAGGTGTCTGAAATTTCCAAAATCATCCTTACGTAATTAATGGACGATCCGTACTGAAAATTACCTTATGATTAATATCACCCTCTAATGCTGAGGAACTATGATTCCGGGTGATGGAAATATTACTCGGACTTCGATCCATTCCATTGCTGTTTGGTTCTTGACCTGAAATATTTCTAGCTTATTGCCTACTGCATTTTATTCAGTTGAAACTAAAGTTAATCCAGCAACCAAAAAAAAACATCCCATCAATTTTTCTTAGTTTTAATCAACATTTATGAACATACAGTAAGCGTGATAACTTCTCCCATGCAGATCATCTTCATTGACATGCAAAATACTCAAATCCATAAACTAAAAGCAAGCATTTCTAGTTAGCAAGCAACGGCTGCAAACCAATTGTTATGAAGTTGTTGGTTAGTGACAGAAACAATTTGAAGAACATTTAATTAATTTCCTACCCGAGGTAACTGGAAATAATTGACAATAAGTTGTACCATATTTTAGACGACTTCTACATCACTCAACAATTGATGTTGAATGACCAGGTAAAGTAGATGATCATCATCCATTACGTTATACCTATTCAACGCTTCCTCAAACTGAATCATTTGTTTAATTTGAAATATAGGTATCAGAAGGTCATGCTCAAACTGAAAGAAAAATTAGCAAATCAAAATTGCAGACCTCTCTATTTATTCTACAAAGATCGTCACAGAATGTACTACTAATTTTATTACAATTTCAATCAACAGAAAGTGTTTCATGCTAATCAGATATAATATTGTTTGGTGCTTCGTAAACGAACGTCAATTCATGACTCTGCTTTTTTCTATAGAATAATTGTTTGTAATGTAGAAGGAAACGATTCGAAGTTAGGCATAAAAAACAGTTTATTTCTGTGTAATTATATAACCTGTGGTAGCCTGACTTCCAAACAGAAAGGAAGGCGTACGTTACTCTACTCGCATTATTTTTAATAATCTTTTTTTTTATTTTTATTATTTCTTCTATACAATTAGGATAGTCCTTTTTTGGCATTCATGTTTTTATACTTCTAAGACTCCTTTAAATGGCCAACAAGGTATCTGATGTTTCCCGTAATAGCAAAATAGTGACGTAAATTATTACTGCGTCCTTAAAAAAAAATTTCATTACTCTTCTAATTGTTTGAAATTTAGAATTGAATACAGATAACATTTTTATTATGCATTTTAAATAAAAGTTAAGCAATTAGTACCTATTTTATGATTCTTCAGTAATTACAGTAAAAGATTGTAATTACGTTCTAAATACTTCAATACCGGTATAATTAGATTAGTGTTTCAATTTTTTTCTATCATTATGTAGAAAAACATCGATAAAAACAGTATTTTTTCACAATTTACGAAATGACTACTAACTTCAAAATTATTTAATTTTTTTCATGTTTATCGGACTCTGCAATATTTTCTTAATACAACCTTAGATTTTGTGAAACGATTTTGGGACGTAAAAATGTCTAAAGTCTTGATTGAAGAATTTCAATCTTCTAAATTGTCAATTGTATTTAACATTTTAGCATTCTTTTTTAACGTTTTATTAGAAAGTCGATGAAAATAAGTTAATTAATTAAGTAATTTTGAAGTTTACGTAGTAATAATATTTTCTTAAAAGACATACACTCAGCGAAACGATTCTTTTATTTGAAGAAAATTTCTTTGAATTCAAGACAAGTATTAATTGGCTCTCAGTTTATTTCATTTGAGTCGATTTTTTTGTTGAAAAAATTATTTTTGGTTCCAATGGAAATTTATCTTCAATTTGAAGTGATTTTCTTAATTTTAAAGTCATTTTTCGTAAATTGACAAACATTATTTTAAAGAAACCATTTCTTTTATTAAAAGCAATATATTTGCAACTGAAAATTCGCCAACTTGCTTAATTTTGAATATTTATAGTTAAAAATCATTCAATTTTGATGTAATTTTTGTATAATTCAGAGAGAATTAATTTTCCATTTTTTTAATAGTTCAATTTTTAAGATTTACAATTAAAAACTCTTTTATTTTAATGATGTATAAATAAAAAAATTCTGAATTTTTATGATTCTGAAAATCGAAAGTCAAGAGTTTTCAATTTCAATTCTTCGAAATTGACGAAATTTCAAATATAAATATGCATAAATGCATAATTTTTAATTGTTAATTTTAAAAATTTTAAATTCCTCAATTTTAAATATTTATAATTCAAGGTTGTAGAATATTAAAAACTTGAAATTTCTTGAAGTTCAAAATATGCGATTGCAAATTATTTAATTGTCAATATAATAATAATAATATTATAATAATAATATTTCAAAGGTATGTAATTTTGAACGTTTTTGTTAAATAGTTCCATTTTAAAGATTTTCAATTGAAAAATTTGTAATTCTAACGATTTGAATTTTTCAATTCTTCAATTTAAAAAAATTAAAGTTAAAAGTTTCTTAATTGAAAACGTTTATACGTTAAAAAGATATTTCAGTCCGTTTTTTGGATATGTAGTTCAATTTTAAAGATAATCAATGGAAAATTCTACAATTTTCTAAATTTTCAATAGAGGACTCGTTAATATGCAATGTTAATAATAGAAAATGATTCAATTTTAAATACTTCTTGTGAAATTGTTCAATAAGACAGTTAAAAAAATTTAATCCCAAATATATTAGAAAGTGGTCAGAAAAGGTAATAAAATAAAAAATTACAGAATAGTAGAAAAATCTTCTACAGAAATTAAGAAAACACCCCTTTTTTGGACAAAAAATAAATTTTCTAATATATTAGCTAATATTTCAAATATTTCAAATTCATGAAATATTTGTGACAGAAACTGCAGGAAGTTAAAAAATTAATTTTTTGTTCAAAAGGGGGTGTTTTTGAGTTTCTGGGGAACGGTTTTGAACTTTTCTATACATCTTGATTTCATAACCTTTTCTGAAAACGGTGCAATATGAATATTCTTCAAAAATAGTTGATTTTGAAGATATGGAATTAAAAATCATAACATTTTAAAGATTTCAAATCGAAAGTTAAAACATTCACAATTTTGAATTTTTAAATTAAAAACAATTAAATTCTAAAGATTCACAATTCAAGGTTCTACAATTTTGAAGAGATACAATTAAAAATGCTTGACTCTTAGAAATGTAGAATTGAAAATTACGCATTTATCAAGATTTATGTTTTTGCTGCAATAATTCAGTTTTGAAGATTTACAATTAGAAGTTTGTTAATTTTATCGATTCACAATTCAAAATTCTTAAATTTTTTAGATTTGAAGTTTAAAATTTTTATAATTTGGAATTATTATATGTAGTTTAAATTGTGTAATTTTAAACAATTTTTGGAATATGTATTTCAATTTTGAAGATTGACAATTGAAAATTCTTCAATTTTTAAGTTTCGCAATGATTTTTGTGAATTCATTAAATTTTATAGACTTTCAGTTGAAAATTTTGTAATTGTAAACATTAAAAATTACAACAAAAAATAAATTGTACACCATTTTGTTTGGACTGACTGAATAAGGAAGGAGTTAAAAATTGGCCAAAAATTTGTTATCTAATTTATGGATGGTCCCTAATTGAGGTCTGAGTTTATGAAATGCGTTCTGTTTCCGAGGAACATAACATTTTGATTTTTCAAATCTAATTTTGCATACAAAAATTTGAATTTCAAATAATAGACACAAATGAAAAAAAGCTTTCATCACTGTTTGATAGGAATTACGTTACCGGGAATAGCCAGGTATAATCCCTGACCTGTTGAGCTGGCGATGGTTGGGGCTGAATTTGATTCCTCCACTATAAATTATCAGATACAAGATGGCTATTGCTTATTTAAAAAATTAGAATTTTCTAAATTTGGCACTTGTAACCCGCTGAGCGGTCTATCAATTTGTTATTTGAGTTAAAAGTGACAAAAAGCAATATTTTTTATATTTTTACTACCAACTTTGCTCTGCTTATTGATATTTTCTCAAAAATCAATAGAATTAGTACAATCACAATTAGTACAATTACGTAAACGTGATAATTTATCGTGATCGATACC
>JAABKJ010000755.1:18558817-18654801 GCA_011634705.1 Andricus grossulariae
ATTTTCAACCAAAAATGGGATAGTTAAATTTTCAGTTTAAAAAATTCTTATAGTTTGAATTTCAACGAATAATTTTAATTCTCAAATAAAAAGACCGATTTTCTACTAAACAGATACATTTACAACAAGAACGGTTGAATTTTTAACCAAAAAGGATCGATTTTCAACAAAATTGTTAAATTTTCACCTGAAGAATACAATTTATAAGCAAAAACAAAGAATTTAAAAAAAAAACGAGAATTTTAAAGAAATTTTTCAATTTTCAACTAAAAAAGAAATATTTGAACAAAAAATGAAATAATTGAATTTTAAGTGGAAAAAATTAATTTTCAACCACAGATAAATTAGAAAAAAAAGATCTAACAAAATAGCGAAATTCACAAATCAAAAAGATGAATTTTCAACAATAGAGTGGAATTCTGAACCAAGTAAGATTTTTCAATTAAAAAATAATCAAAAAATTCAACCATACTATTCAATTTTCAACCCGAAAATATGAGTTTTCAACAAAAAACATTAATTTTCTGCTAAAATGATTTAATTTGCTACCCAAGAAGCCGAATTTCTGAGTTGATGAAATAAACATTTTTTATGTTCAAAAATCCGATATAGTGAATTTGTTTATAACGATAAAAATTGTTGACTATAGTTTCTATGTTAATAATATTCTTCAGGGGGAAAAAGAAGTGATTCTATAAAACTAAAACTTTTCTATCTTCAAAAATAAAAAAGTAATTAATTTTCTTATACAGATTTTTAATAACAATATCAATTATTGTTAAATGGTAATATCTTATATAAAGCTATTTTTCTGGAGAGAAAATGAAATGATCCAGTAGAAAATAAAAAATTTCTATGATCAGGAATGCTATATAAGTTAATTTGTTTACAAAAATGATTTATAACAATGAAAATACCTCTTGGTTGTTTCTCGGTCATGAATGCTTATCATATTTACGAAAATCATCGACGAAATCAGTATAAATATTGAATTCAAAATTCAAAGACCGAAAATGCAGCAAATTTCAGTTTTAACAATGAACAGAGCATAGAAGTACAAATAAAAAAATTATGGTTTTTTTAATTGCTCAACTTGAATAACAAATTAGTGAAACGAATAAAAATAGCTTTGGTGGACAAACAAATTAAATAAATTCGGCCCTGCAGGTAAACATTAAAAATTGCTTTCGAAACGTGGGTTAAAGCAGAATTACCCAGTATAATAGGGTAAAGATTACCCGCACAGGGTAATTTTTGTTGCAGGTAACCTTTACTAAGAAATCTGGATAAATATTTTTTCGGATAATTTTTTATGGGAATAGTTTTAAATTTACAATCGCGGGTTTTCTTTCATCCACTGCCTATTATAATAAATTGAGAATAACAATACCTTATTATGCATTTGTTATTTTGTTGTAGGAATTTTTATGTAAAAATCGGCTTCGGTATCAGGTAAAAATTAAAATAATGAGTAATGAGTAGTAATTGGCATGTCATATGTCATCAACAAATGATACTGCTAACGTGACAATTTGTGGCAATATTTAAATTTCATAAATTTTACTAATCTACATAATTAATTCAAATATGTAATAGGTAAACATATAAGACGGAATACTCAACATAAACTTGGAATATTACAGATACCAGGAGGGATATTATCATAGGTATAAAAAAGTTATACACAAAATATGAACTATAACAATTATGAATTTTGAATAAAAATTATTCACTAAAATAGTACTCATGAGTGAGCATAAAGAAAGTTATAAAAGACAATTATAATTTCCATAAAAATTGAGGTTCGATCGGAAAAGTGTGATAAGACATATTAAAATCATATTATACCACAAAATTAACACGAATAAAAAAGTGCAATAGAGAAAATTTTTCTTAAATATAAAAATGTTCATTATATTGTCTAACCTTTGAAATGACACATTGTGAGCCATGTTGTGAAACCCAACACAAATGAAACGCCAAATTCAGCTGATAAAAATAGATATTAAAAAGAAAAATAGGTTTGGTGTTTTTCAAACAATATATTTTGTTTATACTTTATTAGTCTAATTTTAATTAACAGGAAATGATGTGATTGAAATCGGAACGATGATTAGCAATAAATAGCATTAAAAGTAGAAATGCGTAATGAGCATTAAAAGCTTATTCAGTAGCACATATATTATTTTAATTTATTGAAGCATCAATTATTTAACCCATTAACGATTATATAAGCAAATACGTATTGCGATTTTATCTAAACAAATAAGGTAGCCGATAGAATTTAATGTGCTTTTATTAATACTTTACCCTATTTTAACAAAAATCGTGAAATTTTTAAGTTTCCGATTAACATGTGCAAATATTTTACAATTAGTTTATAACATTTGTGCTAAATTTTAAAGGGTCTAAAATGTTTTAAATTTTGCACAACACACCCACTTGTATGTGAAGCCTCCTACTTATAAGATGACAAGAAAAAACTTTTTTTTTCATCGATAACAGGCTTCAAAGGCTTCAATACTCTAAAGCAGGAGAAATATGAAAATTTTCTACGAAATTAGAACGATAAATTCTTTTAAGTAAAATTAATGCTAATACTATTTAAAATTCAATTTTAAGTGATGTACATTTCTGATATTTCAAGTAAAAATATTGCTTTTCCAACAAAATAGGTCAATTTTCAATCAAACAGTTTCATTTTCAGTCGAAAAAATTGATTCACAAGAAAAAATAAATTTCAATGATATAGATAAATTTTCAATTTGCTGGTTTTTTTAAACAAAAAATACAAATTTTTTACAAAATAATTTAATCCTTAACCGAGGCAAATTACCTAAAAAGATAATTTTTTAACCGAAAGATGAATTTCCAACAAAACAGTTGAATTTGTAACAAAATGGTTGAATTTCCAAACAAATAGTTGAATGCTTAAATAAAAAAGATAAATTTTTACTCATACAAGGATAAGATGAATTTTAGTTTAAAAAATTGATTGTAAACTAAAAAGAAAGCGATGCATTTTCCAACGAAAAAGACGAATTTCGGAAGAAAAAATTTAATTTTGTGCCTCAAAAGATCTTTCAGATGAGAAACAACAAAATTATAAACAAATCGTTTTCTTTCCAAGCTAAAAAACGCATTCGCTTTAAAACAGTTGAGTTTCTAACCGAAAAGGATGACTTATTAACAAATTGTTAATTTTCATCGAAATAATTTAATTTCAACTAAATAATACAATATTTTACTAAATAGTTGAATTTTCAACCAAAAACATAGATTTTCAATAAGGAATGATAATTATCTACCAAATTCAAGACGGAATTTTGGAAAATTACATGAATTTTTAACCCAATAGGTGAATTTTTAACAAAAAATGTCATAGTTGATATTTCATTCAATAAAGATTTTAAATAAAAAAGATATTGAATTTAACCAAAGAAGGCAACATTTCTACAAAAGAGTTGACTTTTTAACTGAAAAATATGAAATTTGAATGAAAAATGTAATAGTTGTTATTTGACGTGATAAAGATGGTAATTTTTATTAAAACCCAGTTAAAATTAATCAATCAAACAAACAAAAATTTCTAACAAAGTAATTTAAGTCTCAACCAAAAGAGTTTGATTTCAACCAAACAGTTCCACTCTGAACCAAGAAAGACCAATTTTCAACAAAAAAATTTAAATATAACCAAGAAAGATTTCTTAGACAGAAAAGAAAAAAGTTTACAACAAACTGTTGAATTTTCAACCTGAAAAATTCCATTTCCAACAAAAAACCTCATTTTAATAGGAAATAGTTTTAATTTGAACCAGACGGTTGACTTTTCCACAAAAAAGGATGACTTTGAACAAACTTGTTGAATTTTCGTCAAAGCAATTAAATTTTCAACCAAATAATAAACTTTTAACCAAAAAAAAAAAATATTTTTTTACTAAAAATATAATAGTACATTATTCAACAAGAGAAAATGAGCTTTCAACAAAACAAAGTTGGATTTCCTTGTTGGATTCAATTTAGTTCGCATTTTAATGAAAAAACAATAAAAAGGGAAACAGGGGAAAGACTGTGAAGCCTGCGATAAAAAATATAAATTTTGATTCATTTTTAAAACTTCTCAAATATTAGGTTAGAAAACTGTAAACTTAGTTTAGAAAATAATCCTATATTTCGATACGAGTGGCCAAATGGTCGGTTTGCTCACTGCGAGTGTGAAGACCCAGAACGAACTCAAAGACAAGCCGAAATTCGCCTTTAAGTTGGTGATGGGCCTTCACACTCGCAGTGATCAAACCTACCATTTCGCGCGTGTATCAAATAATATTTTTCTTTGCAAAACCTAAGACTGCCTAACGTTTAAAGACATCGAATATAACCTCACTGACCTACCACGATGTTCAAATAGTAAACCTTTACAACACTAGATGGCACCAGTAATAAAAATGGTGAGCAAAATGTTTTGTTAACACTGGAGAAAATTTTGCTCACCGTCGCAAGTATTTTTCTCACCGTGACAAGTATTTTGCTCATTGTGGCAAATATTTTGCTCACCGTGGCAAGAATTTTGCTCACCTATGTTAGAGATTTTGCTCATCGTCAAAGGGTTAACAATAAGAATGAGCAGAAGAATAAGCATTTTTTAATGTTAGTATTGCAACTGAGTAGCACTGTTTAACAAATTGTATATGGTAGCAACTGGCCTAATTGGTACCTGGCACCAACAAGTATTGGCCTTTGAGGTCTTTGGACTCTTTAGACATTAAAACTGAATGTGAATCGGGACAGCTGGTGCTGCGAGCGACCGAAGGTGTATAGACTTCACCTGTATCGCGTGGCTCCTGCAAATCTGGTGCAAGCATATACGCAAAACCACATGAGCAGTTACAATCTGAAATGTTTCATTTATTTCATTTGTTTAGTATTCCTATTGTCACGACGTTTCAATCACGCCGAATCATCGGACTTAAATAATAATCAACATAAACAAAAGGCGGCCAAAATAAATAGAAAAATAGTAACTCATAAAAACCATTGAATGTTTAAAAAATAATCAAAACCACTGCAAATTGTGATGTACTGAAATCAAAATGCTTTAAAATTCGTGAGTATAGTAGGCATTGTACTGATACTGTGTTCAATTCTGTAAAGTTAATGTTTTTAAATGATTATCAACAATACTCGAAATGATAACATTTTTTATCTTGGAAGGAATCTGTATTATCATCGGAGTTGGTAACGATCGATCATATGCAGATAACTTTCACGAACTGTGAAACTGGAAATCAACAATAACGATCTAAGGTAACTCCTTGAATGAAAGAAATTCCTAACCTCATTTCAGACTAGATGTAGATGAAAATGTTTAAATTGAAAATTTTTAATTTCTGAACAAAGGTCTTTCTCCTTGGCTCTGGTGGGAGTCGAACCTCACGTCTTTCGATTACCGGTCGGGTGCTTTGACCACTAAGCTACTAGAGTTATCGAAGGCAAATACTTTTTTCAGATATACGATTTTCATAGCAAGGAGTTATGTTTTGAATACAATTCCAATCATAGGGAAACTGCATTATCACCAGAGTTGGTAACGATCGATCATATGTGGATAACTATCACGAAAAATCCTTTTTCAGAAATTCAAAATTTTCAATTTATAAATTTTCAAACCTAACTAGTCTGAAATGACTATAAGAATTTTTGTTACTTAAGGAGTTACCTTAGATCGATATTGTTGAATTGCAGTTTCACAGTTCTTGAAAGTTATCTACATATGATCGATCGTTACCAACTCTGATGATAATAAAGATTCCTTCTAATTTAACTTGTATTCAAAACATTACGCCTTGCTGGAGCGAAGGAGAAAGATATTTTTTCAGAAATTTCAAATTTTCAATTTATTTTTGATCTTGTTATTTTCTTCTAAAGAAATTTGATTTATTTTCATATATTTTGAAAATTATTTTTAAACAATGATGGATTCAATTATCAAATACATGTGATTGTCATGTACGTATATGTACGTATCAGTCTATATATAAATATACAAAATCAGACAAAGTACTCACTTTTTGACGAAGAATGATTTCGCCCAATCTCGGCTAAGGATCTGATAATAGGAAGCCTTGACATGTTCGTATCTTTACGCCTCTCGTGTTGATGCCGATGTCTCACTAAAAGCGCTTCTCTCACCTGAGATATAAAATTAACATCCTCAGTTTTTCTTTTTCATTAGGGTTTAGGGTCAAATTTTATGATGGGGCTTTTAATATTAGGGTTATGGTCAGCTTTAGGATCAGTGTTTTGGGGTTGTGTTTAGGGTTAAGTTAAAAATTGGGGTTAGGGTTTTAAAATTTAGGATAAGGGTTTCATTATTTTAAGATTAAGTCTTGGATTTAGGGTTATGGGTTTCTTATATTAGGGTTTTATGGTTATGGTTAGGGTTGGTGTGTTAGGTTTCGCTCTAGCGTTCGGATTTAAAGTTTAAGGTTTGGTTCAAAGTGAGAGTTATGATTTTAGATATCAGGATATTAGTTTTTGAGGTTTGGTTTAGTGTAGCAGCGTTGAGTTTAGGTTTCGGTCCAGGGTTAGGGTTTGGAGTTTAGGGTTGGGTTCAGAGTTAGGATCAGTTTTTTGAATTATTAGGATATTAGGGTTTCAGGTTTTGGTTTAGGGTATGGGTTACCATGGTAGGGTTGAGTTTAAGCTTAGGATTGGGTTTAGGGTTTAGGTTAGGAGCTGAGGTTAAGGTTGTAAGGCTGGGTTTATGGTTAATATAAGAGTTGAGGTTATGGGATTACTTTCAAGGATAAGGCTTTTAGAATTTAAAGATTAAAGGTGGGATTTAGGGTTATGGTTTTTGAAAAAGAGGATTTTAGTGTTAGTATGCACGTTTTAAAAATCAGGGATGAGATTAAGGTTCATATAAAGACTAAGGTTAGAGTTTAAAGATTAGGATAAGGGTTTCAGGATATTAGGATTGTGTTGAAGGCTAAGGTAAAAATTAAGTTTAGGGTTTTCAAATTAGTATAAAAGTTTTATTATATCAGGATTAGGGCTTGGATTTAGGGTTATCGTTTTTTTTTATATCAGGGTTTTATGGTTAGGGTTAGGGTTTGTGTGTTAGGTTTCACTCTAGCGTTTGGATTAAGAGTTTTAGGTTGGGTTCAAAGTGAGAGTTATGATTTTAGATATCAGGATATTATTTTTAGAGTTTGGTTTAGTGTATCAGCGTTGAGCTTGGGTTTCAGTCCGGGGTTACGGTTTAGTGTTTGAGATTGGGTTCAGAGTTAAAATCAGTTTTTGACATATTAGGATATGAGGATTTGAGAGTTTGCTTTAGGGTATGGGTTACCATGTTAGGATTGAGTTTGAGGTTAAGACTGGGTTTAGGGTTAAGGTTTGGAGCTGGGATTAAGGTTGTAAGGCTGGGTTTATGGTTAAGGTTATGATATAAGTTTCTAGGATAAGGGTTTTAGGATTTGAAAATTAAAGGTGGGATTTAGGGTAAAGTTTTTTTTTCAGGGTTTTATGATTACGGTTATGAATAGTTAGGTTTCGCTCTAGCGTTCGGATAAAGAGTTTTAGGTTGGGTTCAAAGTGAGAGTTATGATTTTAGATATCAGGATATTAGTTTTAAGGTTTGGTTTAGTGTATCAGCGTTGTGATTGGGTTTCAGTCCAGGGTTAGGGTTTAGTGTTTAAGATTGGGTTCAGAGTTAAAATCAGATTTTGAGATATTAGGATATTAGGAAGGGTTGACGTTAAAGTTAGGCCTGGGTTTAGGGTTTAGGTTAGGATCTGAGAGTAAGGTTGTAAGGCTGGGTTTATGGATAAGGTATGAGTTCAGGTTATGGGATTAGTTCCAAGAACAAGGGTTTTAGGATTTGAAGATTAAAGGTAAAATTTAGGGTTATGGTTTTTGGAAACTAGGATTTTAGTGTTAGTATTGACTGTTTAGAAATCAGGGTTGGGTTTACAATTCATATAAAGACTAAGGTTAGGTTTTAAGGATTAGCATAAGGATTTCATGATATTAGGGTTGGGTTGAAGGTTAAAGTACAATTGAAGATAAGGGCCTTAGTTTTGAGATATTTCGGTTTTATCATTATTTTTTACAGTTAGAGTAAGGTTAGTTAGATTTAGGGTTAAGGTTAGTGTGTTATGGCCTTAGGATTACGACAAAAATATGAGGATTTCGGGATTCAGGGTTGGCATTATGGTTAGAATTACCGTTCTACAGTTGAGTTTCGGTTTAGGACTGGGTTTAGGGTTTCAGGTCAGGGCTAGGGTTAGGGTTAAAGAATGAAGTTTATGGTTAAGGTAGCGGTTCGGGATTAGGGGTTTAGGTTTAGGGGTAATTCACAAAATACATATTAGGGTTCAGTTTAGGGATACATCTGAGTTGACGGTTTTATATCCGGGCTGAGATCAGGTTTTTAGAGAAGGTATTAGCGTTAAGTTAAGCGTTGGGGTTATGGTTTTAGGATTTTAGGATAATATGTTAGTTTTAGGGTTATGGTTTGTGGATACTGGGGTTTAAGGGTTTGATTTAGAGTTTGGGTTCACGTAGTAGGTTCATATTTAGGGTTAAGCCTAGGTTTAAGGTTGAGGGTCAGGATTAGAATTAGGAGTTGGTTTAGGGTTATTATAAAAGCTGGCATTAGTGTTTAAGGGTAAGGATAAGGTTTTCAGGATTTAAGGATTGAGTTAAGGGTTAAGTTACGGGTTTGTTGTTAGGGTTTTATGATTAATTTTATGTTGAAGACCAGGGTAAGAATGAATGTTTTTGAATAAGGGTCTTAGTATACGAATTAGGGTTGAGGTTAGTGTTAAGTTTACGGTTTTACGATTATGGTAAGGGGTTTATAATTCTCTATTGAGGTTAGATTTAGGGTTTTCAAATATTAGGTTTTTATAATTGCTTTTATAGTTAGGGTAACAGTTGAGGCTAAGATTGGGATTCAGGTTAGGCTTAATATTAGGGTTTCAGGGCGGGGTTTTTAACCCTCATCACTTACACGGGGTCAGAATAACCCCAACATCAACAATGAGTTGAGTTAGAGTTGAGGTTGGAATTAATGTTTAGTTTTTTTTGGATATTACAGTTTTAGAGTTTACTTTAGCATCAGAGCAAATATTTTTGGGTTCAGGTTTAGGCTTTTGAAAACATTAGGATTTTGATATCAGGCAAAGTGTTAGTTTAGAGGTGGCGTTAGATTGTTATGATATAAGGGTTTTATGTTTTAGTTTGGGGTTAGTGTTAGGATTAATGGTTTACGGTTTTATTTTAGGGTTACGGGTTAAGGATATGGGGCTTTAGGGTTTCTGTTAGGGTAAGATCAAGATATTTAGGTTAGGGTAAAGGTTTAATTATTTTACATTAAGGTTTTAGAGTTAAATTAGGATTGGGGTTAGGACTATAAGTGTATAGAATAGGAGATAGAGTTGAGCTTTAGGATTATGGTTTTGGTAGTATGGTCAGAGTTGGAATTAGCGTTATGGTTTCATGATTAGGGTAAGATTTCTAGGACTCAAGGTTGGGATTATAGTGAGAGGTTTAGGATGTTGGGGGTTTATGGTTGAATTGTGGGTAAGGTTTAGGGCTGATGTTGGGGTTAGGGATGGTGTCAGGGTTTAGGTTCAGGATTGAGCAAAGGTCCAGGTTTTTAGAATATTAGAGTTTCAGAGTTAATTTTAGGATGGGAATTAGGTTTTCTGGGGAAGGGGTTTGTTATTTTGGGCTTAGGTTTTTAGAATATTAGAGTTTCAGAGTTAAGTTTAGGATGAGAATTAGGATTTTTGGTAAGGGGTTTGCTATTATTATTGGGTTCAGGGTTAGGGTTTTCTGATTTCAGAGTTTGAGGCTTCCAAGGCTGGGTTAAGGGTTAGGGTTAATGTTGAGGTTAGGGCTGTAGGTTTAGGGTTTAGTGTTCGAAAATTGTTGATTTTAAGGTTAGGATTAAGGTTGGGGTCAGGGTTAGTCATTTGTTTTTGTAATTACCTTATCTCGGGCTTCAAATGGCAAAGTTCCTTTGTTGATCATGTTATCAAGTACAAGGTCGGCAATCTTTTCTAAGCTACACGCTTCCATGTCCAACATGACTGTTCCGTTCAACAAAAGGCTTCTTAATTCAAATAGGGAATGTAAAGAAAGTGTTGCTACATGCGGTTTACTCCATCTGTTTCCTCCCTCTTCAACATCTTCTTCAAATTTTATCCATCTAAAGGGCAATATAAGAAGTATAGTTTAGTGTCGGTAAGGTAGGAATCTGGTAAGTACTACGTAGCCTTAAAGATATCAATATTTGGCCATAAAGCTATTATAATATGTACCTTGCAGTCTCTTTCCATTCCATTTCGTCGCCATCCCTAATGAGCTCTTCCATTTCCGAGAACAAGGGATGAGATTCATGAGCATCATCTCCAACTTCCTCGCCAAGGATAAATTGCACCCTCTGGGCCGGAGGCGTAACTATTGAAAGCAGAAATTGTTAGCTGACCTTTATCGTAGCTCAATTGATAAGGACAGCAGGATAGGTATAAAAGTAGCGGAAAACTTAACGACTGAGCAGGTTTCTGTTCTATGATAAATTACCCATAGTCAGTATTACCATCAGTCGGCAGTGTAGATCCCTGTCATGGACCGGTTATAAGTCGATATATCATTCAACTCCTGATTCTCCAACTTTTCTTCATGTTGGTCCATGTTCTCCTTGTTTCTTTTTTCTTAACTTCAACATTGTGCGGAAACTTTTCTCTTGCAGATTCCTCTTTAGATTCTCAAAACTTTAATTAATTTCTACACTGAAATTAAACTAACAGGAAGTAAAAGGAAAGAAAGAGAACAAAAGAGAGAGAATGAGAAGAAACCGTAAGGTAGATTGCTGATATGTCGACAGAGAGACAATATATGTCAGGATCTGCATTACAGATTGTTGGTAATACCGACTGCCGGTAATTTAGCATAGAACAGCACCTTGCTTGGTCGGTAAATGTTCCTATATTGCCACAGCTATACTACCAAGGACAAAATATTAAGATTGATTCTAGTGAATTGCCTCCAAATAAAACAAATCGATATCATAATAACGTAAATGAATAAAAAAAAACATTTACTCACTTGGTCTTTCATTCTCTGCTTCTTCCTTATTTGTCCTCGGGTGATGGTGTTTGTGATGTCGGCGATGTCTTCGTTCACCTGGCAGGTGAACACCCACATAGACCGTGTGTGCTCTGTGACCTAAAATTCATATTTTTTTTACAATTTACTGTAAGTAAACGAATCTGATATCTTTCATATCAGCAGAGCTGGAAAGGAATTTGTTTACAACTTGGAAACAGAAAAATCTATTAGAAGGAAGTGTATTATCATCGGAGTTCGGAACGATCGATCTTATGTAGATAACTTTCACGAACTGTGAAACTGAAAATCAACAATATCGATCTAAGGTAACTCCTTAAATAACAGAAATTCTTTACGACATTTCAGACTAGATGGAGTTTGAAAATTTATAAATCAAAAATTTTCAATTACTGAAATAAGATCTTTTTCCTTCCATCCGGTGGGAATCGAACCTCACGTCTTCCGATTGCCGGTTGGAGCGAAGGAGAAAGATTTTTTTTCGGAAATTAAATATTTTTAATTTAGAACAATCTATATTTTTCACATATTCATATGTGACCATGTAGAGAGAAAAAACTAACTGCAAATATAAAAATTATTAAAGTTTGAACAAGATTTGCAATTTTTGAACAGTTTCAGCTTATATTAACCCTTAAAGGACACTTGGGGTCTATGTAACCCACGGACTTTTCGATTTTTTTCCGTTGTTGTTTTAAGTATTTTTTTCGAATGTTCAATTATCTCTGCGGCTTTGTAAATATTTTATTCTTATTTTGCATTATTTCAATATCACGAAGGAAATTGATTATTTCAAACAAAAATTATTAGATTTTGAAGAAGATTGACAATTTTGAAGAATTTTTTGCTGGAATTGGCATTTTTAAACAAGAATCATTAGATTAGAATTTAATTATTTTTGTTTAAAATAATAAAATTTACAAGAATTATTTGGTCAGTAATTGAAGGCTGTAGACTTTTTTAAATATAGAATCAGAGTTGATTTATAATGTACTAATCATAATTGACAATAAATATTTATACAAATTATTATTGTATAAATACTATAATATTAACGTTTCAGAAACACTCGTAACTGTTTGGTGATATTAGAAGAAATATTTTTTAAAATAATTCCTAAGTTTTTCGTTTTGAAGTTTGAGAAGTTTTAAAAGTATTAATAGGCATGATTTTTTTCGTAAATGAAGATGAGATAAAATTTGCAAATATTGTTGCAACAATACAAAAAGTAAATTATTTTAATTTTTACTTTTTAAGCCTTTCCCTTCAGGAAAGATTTTTTCAATTAAGAAATATAAAGATTGAAACGCTATGTCATTATGTATTTTCAAATTTAATACAATTGACAAATACTATTTTGACAAAAATGGAGAAAAATAACAATTAATATTTTTAAAATTTGTAATTCAGAATCCTGCCCACGCGCTTTAGATTATAAACATTTCTTCATAAATAGAATTTTAACTTTAAAAATCGAACTTTTGAGTTTAATAATTGAATTCAAGATCTTGTACATATTTTAGAATAGGTCAAAAAATTTCGATTTAAATTCAGTAGAATCTGTTAACTTGAATTAATAATGTCACCAAAGTGTCTACATTTTCATTTTATTTTTTACTTATGCAAGGACATAAATTATACGATTAATCAATGTCGTATTATAAAATTAATATTAATTAATTTCTGATAACAACTGGTGACAAATTACGTTTGTCCCAGGCGGAAATATTATATATAGTTTATATATAGCGTGAAGTATTATATATAATATTCATTTGTTTTATACATTTTTTATATAAAGCAAATGAATATTATATATAATACTTCACACTATATATAATTTAGTAAATTGTCTCGTAGCTCAGTGGCGGGTACACTGGACTGATACACGAGGGATCGCGGTTTCAAGTCTCGACGTATGCACTTTTTATTAATTTTTTTCTAATTGACCTTGACCACGCATTCATATGAATTTACACGCATTCAATTGGCGCTGTCTCAATTTATCTAAATGCGTCTCAATGCGTTTGAACGAATCAAAAAACGAGATTCACGCGCATTACAAAAATGTTAATTCGCCCCAATCCGTATCAATTCTTTCTTTTTTCCTGGGTTTTGAATTTGTTTTAATTATTTTTAATTCTTTGAATTCTTTTGTATTCTTTTAAATGCTTTTAAATTATTTTGAATTAGTTTAAATCATTCTGTATTCTTTTGAATTATTTTAAATCCTTTCGAATTATTTTGAATGGTTCCAAATACTTTTGAATTCTCTGAATTCTTTTAAATATTTTAGTTCTGACAATTCTTAGGTTTCTTATAATTTTTTTTTTAATTCTTCAAATTCTTTTGAACTCGTTTCATTCTTTTGAATTCTTAAAATACTGAAGATTGTTAGAATTATTTTGAATTCTTAAAATACTTCAATTCCTAGAATTGTTTCGAATTATTTTGCATTTTTAGGATTCTAATGAATTCTCAGAATTCTGACGAATTTTTAGAATTCTGATGAATTCTCAGAATTCTGATCAATTCTTAGAATTCTTTTCAATTCTTAGAACTCTTCTCAATTCTTCCGAATACTTCTAAAATCTTCTGTATTCTTAAAATTCTTATTACTGTTCTCAATTCTTCCGAGTTCTTAAAATTGTTCTGAAATCTTAAAATTAATCTGAATTCTTCTGAATCCCTAGAATTCTTTCAAGTTCTTAGAATTCATTTAAATTCTGAGAATTCTTTTGAATTCTCTGAATTCTTTTAAGTCTTCTAATTTGTTACTTCATTCATTTAATATAATTCTTAGAATTCTTAGATTCTTTACAGTTCTTAGATTTCTTAGAATGGTTTTGAATTCTTTGCATTCATTCGAAATATTTGAATTCATCTGAATTCTTTGAATTCATCTGAAGTCTTGGAATTCTTTGAATTCCTTGAATTTATCTGAATTCTTTGAATTCATCTGAATTCTTTGAATTCAATTGAATTCTTCAAATTCAATGGAATTCTTTGAATTAATTTGAATTCTTTGATATCTTATATTCCTATATCTCTTTTGAATACTCATAATTCTTTTGAATTCGTGAAATTCAAAAAGAATTCTAAGATTTTGAAAAGAATTCTGAGAATTCAAAAGAATTATAAAAAGAAATCAAAAAAATTGAGAGAATTCAAAAGAATTGATAAGAAAATCTATTCAGGAATTCTGTTGAATTCCTAAATTCTAAGGATTCTTTTGAATTTTCTTGATTCTTTTGAATTCGCCAATTTTTCACTTCGAATAAAGACTTGATTGAGAACAGCAGTAGGCCTTGAGTATCTAAGAATAATATAATTCTAGTATGTATTTATGGAGTAAAATTAGGTAATTCAATTTTGAGATTAGGGCCTTGGTTCCAGCGCCTACAATGAATTAAAAAATAAGATCGATATTTTTTTGCAACAATTGTATTATTTAATTGAATAGGTTTTAAACAATAATATTCGATTCACTTATGGTGAAAAATAATTTTTTTTTTCCATTTTATTATAAAAATAAAGTTTCGCCTCATGCATTTGGTATTATTGCGTGGCCCTCAGCGTGTAGACATCTTGCCACCTGACGTCACAACCTGGAATACCTAATTCTGCCGCTACGCGCACGCGGATCTGCACGGATCATTCTGCGTTGGGCAATGGGTGTGCGTGCAGTGTGCACACTGTATTTGCGTAAGTCAGTGGTATAGTGGTTGTTGAGTTTTTCGACAGATAAGAAAATATTTGTCACTTTCGATTTTTCTAGATTTCTACGATCTTACCTGTTATTGCCATAAAGACTAGTTATTCTACCTGAAGCATCAACAGTGGCGGTAGGTTTATTCAAAATAGGAAAATTAACCAGTTCATAATGTCCCTGTCGCTGCCTGATTTGAACAATTTTAAGCCTAATTTTAAAACTTCTCACCAAAAAATTACAAAAATATCAAATTAATTGTAATATATTGTTTAAAACTATTGAGAAATGTAATTTTTATTTTATAATATATATTACTTGACTTTACTAAAAAACAAAACATTAATAGATACATTTATGAAAGTTAGTATGTATATTTAGTGAATTTTGGTATAATTCTTTTAATTTTATATTTTTTGGTCATTCAAATTAGTTAGAATTTTTCATGTAAAAATGCTTGATATTATGATGTTGACATTATAAAAAATATGTGAAATCAACTTATAACCGTTAGAAACTAAGTACTTTTGAAGTCGCAAATTTATTCTGGACAATATAAATTTAGAATTAAATGCGTACATATAGAATTAAATGGAAGAATTTTCAATTTGAATATATATTCTTTCTTAGAAATATGTCATTAGAAGGCCGTGATTCTTAAACCTGAATAAATAAAAATTGCTGTATGCAGCTTTCGCAATTGTAGAACTTGTAGATTTCAAAGTGTAACAATTTCGATTTCAAAGAGTTGCCAGTGGAACAATTAAAAACCTCAAGGTATTTAGAATCGTAAAATTTAGAATAAAAATCTTTCAAAATTACACAATTTTAAATACAAAAGCATTAAAAATTGTACAGTTTGCGACCAAATCTATAAAAAAAGAATTTGAAAGATAGAAAAATGAAACACTTTAATTTGTTAAGCTTTTAAAATTATGGATTTTAACTATAACTCCTTTTAAAGGAACCCGCACAAAATGGATGGAAAAGGCTTTTCGGTGACTCTTACTGACACTCATTTATTCTTATTACAAGCTTTTATTTGATTATTAAGAGAAAATCGAGACTCTAACGATCAAATTTAGACAACACACTCTTAAATGTTTTCCTTAAAATTAAAAATACCAAAATAACAGAAGAGGAAAGAACATTAAGACAACCTCCAAGTCCCCTTCTTTTATCTCTCATTTTTTAAAATAAAAATAAAAAAAAATTTGCAAAAAATGTATCAACGTTTCGGCGTCCATTCAACACCCTTTTCCAGGCAATAAACTCAAATTTTTCGAAAGGAGTTTGCTTTCTTTTTCTTTCCTGTTTTTTATTTTAGTTTTTTTTTAATTTGAATAAAGACCTTTAATAGTACCTTGTCCAATTTTGATCCTTAGATTCTTTTTTTTTTTTTTAATTTTGAAGAATTTCATAGTTAAATTTGAACCTTGGACGTTAAAGAGGAACTTGAAATTTGATTTGTTATTTTTGCGTATTTAGTTTAATTTTGAGAAAAATACTTAGGCCCTTTTATGAAAAACGGCTTTAACTAAAAATAAATCATTAGAGGAGAGCGGGGTACTGACGTCGGGGCGGATAAGCTAGGCGCTCCTCTAAAAACTTGTAAAACAAGTAAAAAAAATCAATTTCTTTTTTACTGGCATTTACTAAATGTATAGTTGTATTTGAAATCAATCAATTTCAATGTATAAATTCTTGAAAATAAACCAAGAATCTTAAAATAAAATTGGGACAAACACCACAAAATGCTCCTATTGTAATTCCTGAAAACAAAATAAAAATTTGTTTCTTTCGACAAAAATAAAACAGAGGAAAGAAAAATGAGAAGGCAACCAACCAAATCCCCTTCCTTCTCTTTTTTATTTCTTTCGTCTTTTTCATTTTTATTATTATCAAATTACAGTATAAAAGCATTTTAGGATGTTTCTAAGGATTTTGAATTTGATTTCAATCTAATTTAAAATTCTCAAATTTCAATTTAGCTGACTTGGATTCGAAGTAATTTCTAACTCCCCTTTTTGTAACATTATGTTTTTTAATCAGATCAAAGTTGCATATGTTCCTGAAGCCTTCTTCTTGGATAACAAATTTGGAGATTTTGCTGTTTACAGTAATTTTTTCAATAGACAATTTGAACATAATTTAAACAATTTCAAACTCTCAATGTTGAATTTACTGATCAAGGATGTTTCAAATCATGTTGATTTTTTTAAAGTACAAATTTTCAGAATTAGAAGTAAATTAGAAGTATGTTTACAAGATAAAATAATTGATCTTTTAAAACGTCAGATTTCCCTTAATAGAAGATTTTTAAACAATGATAAAAAACATAAGAACAAACTTTCTATTTTGATTGATCAACAAACTAATATTCAAGAGAAAAATTTAAATTTACACAAGATTTTTGAAGAAGATGGAGATCCTTGGTTTGTAAATTTGGCAGATATTCAAAATCCTGATTCAGTTACAGATATTTTCCGATTAGCTAAAGATTTTAGTGAACATGTGATAAAAGTAAATCGAAACAAATGATGGAAATAGTCAAGTATTTTGAATGAAGTATACAGAAAATTCCAATATTAGATCAATAAGATTTCTGAAACAAGGTTTTACACTTGTCAAAGAGCTTTGCAGATAAGAATTGTTTGCACATTAGTAGCATTGATAGTAACATTTCTAAAGGTTTCACGATAAAAAAAAGTTTCCTTAAAAACAACCCTGATATAATTTGCATGAATGCTGATAAGGGCAATATTACAGTTTGTATGAAGAAATCAGATTGTATTAGAGAGGAGGATTTATATTCCAATCGTGATAACTTTGATTTATTGAGTGAAAATCCGTTGAAATAATTAAGAGAAGACACTTTCAGGATTCTACACAATTGGAGAAAGAAAGGACTTTCAGGAAAAGATATAAGATAGGCTGATATAAATACCGAAGACACAGTTCTTGCAGGATGTTATGGTTTGAGCCAGATTCATAAGGAAGGCTATCCTTTGAGAATGGTTATTTTAACTATTAACACTACGAAATTTTTAGAACTAAACTTTAATTTGATACTCAAAGACTCTATTGCAACTTCAAAATGCAATATTAAAAATATCTGGGAATTCCAAAAAATTATTATTCTAAAAACTGTTCCTGATGACCATGTAAGGGTTTCTTTGGATGTTGTTGCAATGTTTCCAAGTACACCCCTTGAATTGGTTAAACAGGCAATTTTAAATAGATGGGACAATATAAAAAACATGTTCTCGATTAAGTCAAAAAGATTTTAATAAAGGGATGGCTTTTATTATGAACTCAACTTATTTTAAATTCATTGGATCTTTTTATAGGCAAAAGTTTGGTACTCCCATAGGTTCAGTCATTTCTCCGATTTTAGCAAAAATACATATGGAAGATTTGGAGGTCTTTGCTTTCATCAAGCTAGATTTTGTTTTGCCCTTTTACTTTCGGTATGTTGATGAAACCTTATTATGTGTTCCTCTAGCTAAGTTGCAGGCAGTTATTGATGATTTTAATGGTTTTTATCCAAAACTTCAATTTACCCATGAAATAGAGAAAAATAATCAAATCAGTTTTTTGGGCATAAAAGTAATTAAAGGTTTACATTTCTTTTCGGCTCATCCTTTTCAAAACAAAATTTCTGTAATCAAAAACTTAGTTTACAGATCTCTAGGTTTGTCCCTCATTTCATTTTACAAAGAGAATTTGAATATTGTTAGGAATATCCTTTTTCTCAATCATTACCCACAAAAGTTAATTGAGCAACATATTATAATTAGAATTCAACAAATCAAAAACAAACAAAGTAACATTTTATATACAGATAATCAAAAGGAATTGAGAGAATATAGTTGTTTTAATACTTTTGTTCTTCCTTTTTTTGTCCAAATTTCGAAAACTATTGAACTTATGTTGAAAAAATTTAATATTCATGCTATTTTCCGTATACCATTAAAAATGGATTCAATAGTAACTTTTTGTAAAGATCCTTCAGATAAATTTGAGAAAGATGGTGTTGTTTACAAGATCACTTGCAAGATCTGTAAGATGACTTACGTGGGACAGACTGGCAGACTTCTTAATACTAGGATGGAGGAACACAAAAGTGATGTTCGTTTGGGACGTTGTTATAAGAGTATTCTTGCTAGACATACGAGAGAGTTTGTTCATGTTGACCATGAGTTTGACTGGGATAATGTTGAAATTTTAAATAGCAAAAGTAATGGGAGAAAGAGAGAATTAATGGAAATTTTTTATATTAAAAAAACAAAATAAGTTTTCTATTAATTTGACAACTGATTTGGATAAATTAAAAAAAAGATATTCTGGTATAATTAATTACATTTAGCAATAGGTTTTTATGAATCTGTACTTTCTCTTATTTCTTGTTTGTTTATAACGGATTTTCCTTTTGACCCACACTTAGATCTCAGGTATCGAGGAGATAACGTCGTGATTTCGTCGCTGTTCCCACCTGTTCTAATTTTTCTTACCTTGATAAGGGTGCTGTATGAGCACCGAAACGTTGGTAAATATTATAAATGCTTTTATATTGTGAATTGATAATAATAAAAATAAAAAATACGAAAGAAATAAAAAAGGGAAGGAAGGGATTTTGGTTGGTTGCCTTCTCATTTTTCTTTCCTCTTTTTTATTTTTGTCCAAAGAAACAATTTTTTTGTTTTTGTTTCTAGGAATTGCAATAGGAGCATTTTGTAGTGATCGTCCAAATTTGATCGTTGGATTCTTGTTTTATTTTCAAGAATTCTATACATTGACTTGAGTGTTGGAAGTTAAATGGGATCTTGAATTTGATTGTAATCTAATTTAAAATTCTTAAATTTCGACAAAAAAAGTAATCTTGCGCATATTGCATCTGTTTGTTTCCAAGAGAAAACGAATTAGTAGGTTCTGTGATTATATTATTTATTTATTCAAAATTTATTTTAAAAAATAAACTATACGTACTCCCAACCAGAAATCAGCATTAAAATCTCCTTTAGGACCTTCTGGAACCACAGATTCCGAATCTCCAACACTCTATAATCACATAATAATTTATGGCCATTATTTTAATTATTACTCTCTGAAGCAACATCTCTTGACGAAATTAAAATAATGTCCAGTAGACTGACGATATCAGAAATCTTTCTGCAGTTAATTAAAACGTCAAAATGAATGGATGAATTAAAAATTAATTAATCCGAACCTTTTGATGAAGAAAAACCTCGAGATTTTGAATTTCTTTCTCAGCTTTGAAAATATTTTCTGACAGTTTTTGTGACTTTTTCATAACTTCGTTTACTGCTGGCACTATCCAACTTCCAGAATCACCATTTGCATTATAATTCTCAGCCATCAAAGGTTTTGATGGATGTTTACCTTCCACGAAGCCAATGAATTCTCTTACACGATCAATAGCTTCAAAAAATCATAATTTGAAACACCTACCTTCAGAAATCACTTTCATTTGACTATTAAAAGTTAATCAAAAATAAAATACACCTTCGTTTTGTTCCTGCATCCTCTTCCTTAAAATCTCATTGGACTTAATAAAATCACCACATTCGTCTTCAGACATTTTTATTTCACCTTTCTCAGGACGATCTTCAAATTTAAGAATTCAATTAGAAATTAGAGATCAAAAGTATTCTTCATTCTTAAAATATTGGTTAAAACAATACACTAAGATACCGCGTATATTACCTGATATCCTTCTAGCTTGACCTTTAAGAGTTTCAGCTTTCAACTTATCTACTTCTACTTTACATTTATTAGCTTCATTTTTTGCTTTAGCAAGTTCGACTTTCAACTCTTTCAATTCTTCCTTCCACTTATTAGATTCGGTACTTCTCATACTACCCCTCGCCTTCAACATATCAGCTCCTGCATTTGCTTCAGCTAAATTATTCTTCAACTTTTTATTTTCAGACATCAATTTATCAGCATCTCCCTTTGCCTTTTGTAAATCATCACGCAATTTTGCTAGATCTGTTTTCGATTTTTCGAGTGCATCTTTCATCTTGTCCTTCTCTACTTTCATCTTTTCTAACTCTGCTTTCAGCTTCTCTAAACCTGCTTGCAACTTATTAATTTCAGCTTTCAACTTTTCATTCTCAGCTCCACGATGATCCAAATCCCCTTTTAATTTTCCAGCATCGCTTTTCAGCTTATCAATCTGCTTCTTCAAATTTGCATTCTCTAGTATCAACTTCCCATTTTCATCCTTTAATTTTCCTATTTCATTTCTCAAATCAGCTAAAGTATTTTTCAAAGCCTCAAGTTCTTTCCTAGCAGCTTCTTTATTTCCCTTTTCAACCAATATATCCTGTTTCAACTTGTCCACCTGTGATTTTGAATCTGCAACTTCTGCTTCTAATTTTGCTTTACCATCCTGAAGACTCTTCAACTGATCTTCCAAATTTTTCACCTTCACTTGGACATCTGCAAGATCTTTCTTTAACCGATCATTCTCTGCTTTAAGATTACTCAATTCCTTCTCCTTTTCTGATTTATAGACATTAAAATCAGCCGTTATCTTCTCTAGATTATTTTTTAATTTATCCAAATCATCTTTAAGCTTCAATTTTTCGCTCTTCAAAACATTCAATTCGTTTTTTAATTTTTCGATCTCTGCTTTTAAAACTACATTTTCATTCGTTAATTCAGCAACTTTCTTCTTCGATGCTTCCAAATCAGATTTGAACTTTTCATTCCCTGCTCTAGATTTTTCTAATTCACCCCTCATCATTGATAATTCCGATTTAAGACCATCTGCTTCTTTAAGAGCACTTTTATCAGATGTTGATTCCTTTTTCAATTTTTCAAGTTCGTCCCTCAAACTATTCAATTCTTTCACAAGTTTTGCTTTTTCAGATTCTAGAGACGCAACCTGACCTTCCAAATTTTTAATTCTAGTTTCTCCATCAGCCAAGAATTTTCTCAATTTCTCCACCTCGGCTTTCATATTACTATTTTCTTCATTTAATCTACCAACTTCAATCTTCAAACTATTCATTTCCCCTTTCAATTTCTCATTTTCAGCTCTCGAAGCACCTAATTCGGATTTCAACTGATCAAGCTCACTTTTTGCAGCTCCCAATTCATTTTTAAGTTTACTATTTTCGTTCTTAAGTCCACTAACTTCATTCTTCAAATCATCAATTTCATTTTTGTGTTTAGTATTCTCTGCCCCCAGCTTATCAACTTCACCTTTCAATTTAGTATTTTCATTTCGTTGAGCTTCAGCTTCAGCTTTCCACTTCTTCAACTCCCCGCTCAACTTTTCACTTTCATTAGCTAAAGTATCACCCTGGCCCTTCAATTTATTATTATCATCTTTCAAAGCTGAAATCTCACTCTTAGCTTTATTCAATTCATCTTTAGTCAATACTAATTGTTTCTTCAAATCATCTGCTTCTGCTCTGAGCTGATCATTTCCAGATCTCAACTTTTCCAATTCAGCTTTCAAAAGCTTCAGTTCTTCATTGAGTTCTTCCACTTTTCTCAAAGATGCTTCCTTTTCAACTTTTCCAGCTTTCAACATTCTCTTCAAACCTTCGATTTCTCCTTCCAGACTATTTCTCTCGACATCTTTAGACAAAATTTGACCTTCAAGTTCTTTTATCTTCGCTTCAAACTTGCCTAATTCTTTCTTCAGATTCTCAACTGCTGCCTTTAACTTATCAATTTCGCTTTTTAGTACGCAACCATCTGCCTGACATTGATCATAATTTTTTACTATTTCAGCAAGTTGTGCCTTCAAATTACCATTTTCAGCTATGATCTTAGATAATTCTAATTTCAATTTAGCGAGCTCTTTTTTCAAATCGGAATTTTCTGTTTCTGATATCGACAAATCGTTCTTCATATCGTTTAAATGCTGTCGAAGACTTTCCCTTTCTGACTTAAGACGATTATTCTCATCTTTGAGTTCGTCAAACTTTGTGAGAAAATCTTTCAACTCATTTTTCAAAGCATTTAATTCATCTTCAGCAGCTTTCTTTTTGCTTTTTAAGGACTGCAAATCAGACTTCAATTTATCGACTTCCCCTTTCAAGGAATTCATTTCTGATTTAGCATTATCTAAGTCACTAGACAAATTTGCATTTTGATCTTTAAGTGATCTCATCTCTTCATTTGCTTTATTCCTTTCCTCTTTTTGACTATCTCCTTCTGCTTCAAGCTTGGAATTTTCATTCCTTAAAGAATCCATTTCATTTTTGAATATCTCATTATCTTCTCTTGCTTTCTTCAATTCTGAATTCAAATTAGCATTCTCAGCTTGTAACTTTTCTAACTCACTTTCAAGATTTCTTAATTTTTCTTGCAAGTTGTCTTTTTCTTTTTTGACCTTGTTCAATTCTTCTGACAAATCCTTCAATTCATTTTTCAAGTTTCCGTCCTGAGCTTTCACTTTTTCCAGATCTTGCTTCAATTCTTCATTTTCTGACTTCAATTTATCAAAGTCAGACTTCAACTTTTCCAAATTAGCGTTTGATTTTTCTAAATCGGTGTTCGATTTTTCTAAGTTATCATTTAGTTTTGTATTTTCATCTTTCAATTTCTTATTCTTATCTTGCAGCTGACCAACGTCGGATTTTAAATTATCATTTTCTTTCGAAAGTTTATCATTCTCGGCTTTCAGTTTATCAACTTCGGAATTCAGACCATAAATTTTTGCTTTGAGCTCCTCATTACTTTTTCGTGAATTCTCAAGTTCTTCATTCATCTTTTCGACCATAGCCTTCAACTTTTCATTTTGCTCTTTGACAGCTGATACTTCCATTTCTAATTTAGCTAGATTTCCATTTTCATTTTTCAAATTCTGGTATTCATCTTCGAGCTTTTTGTATTCAGCTCTGACTTCATCCACTTCTTCCTTTAATTTATTATTCCAATTCAGTAATTCATCATTCTCGACCTTAAGTTTCTGAACCTCAGAATTAAGATCATCAATTTTTGTCTTAAGTTCCTCCTTATCTTTCATCGACTTTTCTAAATCATCCCTTATCTTTTCAAGAACAGCGTTCACCTTCTCGTTCTCTTCTTTAAAGCTTCTTAGTTCAGTCAATGATTCTTCTAATTCTTGTTTCACATTTTCCAAGTCATCGTTTAATTTTTTATTTTTATCCCTAAGAGCTATAAATTCAGCTTCTAAATTTGTAAATTCATTTTTCAATTTCTGAATTTCTGCTTGCAATGTTGCATTTTCTACATTCATCTGATCAGTATCTTCTTTAAGCTTTTGATTCTCTGCAATTATATTACTATTCTCTGCCGTTAACATTTCATTTTCTTCTTTTAAAAACTTGATTTCCTCTTCTAACTTCTTGAGATTATCTTTCAAGCTCTCACTTTCTGATTTCAAATTTCTGTTCTCCAGTTTCAATTTTTCAAGATCTGCTTTTGATGCTTCAAGATCTTTAGAAAGACTTTCTTTGACAGCTTTTCCAGCTTCCAAATCTTTCTTTAGTTTTGCAACTTCTGCCTCAGAATCAGTCAAATTCTTGAGTAATTTTTCCTTCTCAGACTTCAAATCGCTTACCTCACTTTCAAGTTCATTTGCATGATTTTGAGCTGAAGAAAGTTCTGCATTTAATTTAGCAAGCTGATCCTCGAGATCTTGAATCTTCTTGATAATATCTTCATTTTCGTTGCTTTTTTGTTCCAGTTCTAATATCTTTGCTCGTAGACCTGCAATTTCATCTTCCAATTCTTTAATTTTTGATTTTAGGTAATCGATTTCTTTTTTCAGTAGGGTTTCTTGATCCAGTAAAGTATCTACCCTCGTCTGCATAGCAAGTAGTTTTGCATTACAGTCACCGGACATTTTTTCTTTTTGTTCCAAAATTTTTAAAATTTGATCATTTCTTTCCGATACGAGGCTTCGAATTTTTCCCAGATCTTCTAAAAGTTTATCCCTTTCTATTTCAGTATTGTAAAGCTGAGGTTTGAGTATTTCAATTTCACCTGTCAGTTTCTCCATTCCAAGAAGATTTGTTGCTGAACTTTTTAAATTTCCTAAAAGTTGGGTGAGCTGAAAATCAAAGGAGTCAAATTCGTGATTATACGCTTCGAAATTGAAGAATTGGACATTATATTTAAAAATTTAAAGCTCAGGCAGGATGGCGGTTTTAATCAACGAAAAAATTCCAGGTCATTTCCCGGTTTGGCAGAAATTTGTCACGGTCAATAAAACTAAAATATTTGAACTCTTAGAGCTAAAAATTCTTCCATTTGAAGTAATAAAAACTGAACTGCAAGCTAAAGCACTAAAAGTGAAACTCTTGGATTTTTAACTTTTAAAATTAAAATATTAGAAATCGTTTAATTCCACATTTTTGTATTCCAGCGCTCAATAATTTACACATATAAAAAGGAAGCTTTGAAACATTTTTAATTAAATAAATTTAAGTAAAATGCAGATAAACTGAAATTTTTTTAACTTTTATAAATTATGCAGTTCAAGGATTCAGATTTAGGTCAGAAAATATAAATCTACGCTATCATTCTCAATGCTCTAACTTAAAGGTTGAATAAATTGGTGAATTTTCAATATTATATCGTTTTAAGCAACTTTAAACTAGGAAAATTAACAATTGAAATGTTACATTTTTTTTAACTCGACAATTTTTGAATTACAATTTCAATTATTTTACTTCTAAGTAGTTTCAAATCAATTGCAATGAACTGCAACTGTTGTTTATACATCAAAATTTGCTTTTTTTAATATTTAAAAATATTCTCTCAAAATTATATTTTCAGAATAAAAAATAATTTTTAATCATCCCAGGAATATCAAGAAAAAATTTTATTATCTTAAAACATTTCTAAATCCTTAAATGGCTTCAAAATTTTATTTCAAAATCTTAAAAAATGTACGTTTTGTTTAAAATTGTTGGAAATCTTTTAAAATTTCGAATTATATTTGAAATATTTTCAAATCTTTCAAATATATTTTAAAGTGATTTACTTGTTCTAAATATTTTTTTTAATTTTGTAATATTTAAAAAATTGCCCTAAAATCTTCCAGATTATTTTTTGACCATTTTGAAAATCTTTTTAAATCTTTTTAAATATACTCTTAAAATTAATTTTTCAAGATACAGAATCATTTTCAATTTTCCTAAGAATCTTGAGAAAATTTTTTTATCATTTTAAAACCTTTCTTATTTTTTTAAACCCTTCTAAAGCTTTTTGGTCGAAATCTATGAAAATCTACATTTTATTTTAAATTATACGAAATAATTTTAAATTTTAATTTAATTTTGAATCTTTTTAAAACGTCTAAATATCTATTCACCTTAAACGAATTTTTTCTAATTTAATAAGTGTTCAATTGTTATTTATACATAAAAATTAAACAATCTCACTGACAGATTACATTTTTTTAAATAGAACAATTAAAACTGTAACGTTTAAAGTTTCAATTTCGCTCTTTGACTTTTTTTCTATTTCAAAAAATTCAGTGTCAAATTGTTGAGTTTTGAATATTTTATTAATTTATAATTGCTAATTTTGAATGGACAGTGAAATACTGCTAATAACTGAATAATTGTTCTTCTTCTTAATTGAAAAAATTCAAATTGAATAGGTTAAAATGAAATATTTCAGACTGAATAAATATTTTAATAGAATTGGAAATTTAATAAAAGCGTTTAATTATGAATCGATTATTTTGAAGTTATTAAAAAATAAGAATCTAGAAAAAAAATTGTTTGTAGTAAAGTTCACGGTCAAGAAATAAATTCACTGTCATTTCCCGATTTTCTCCAGTTTCCCGGTCAAACGGGGCCACCCTGATAGGATTTGTCGTAATTTTTTAATTAAGAAATTGTAAAAAGAGGCATATAAATTGAAAAACTATAAAAAGAAATGTTGGAAATTTAGAAAAAAAATGTATTTCGTAATTTTGAATTGGACTGAACTTCAAATGCAGTCTTAACATTAATTAAGTTTTTAATTGAAGCAAGCAAAAGTTTAACAACTTTGAATCAAATGCAAATAACATGGAAGTACTTAATATTTAAATTTCAAACTTAAACCTTTCAATTTAAAGAATTTCCACTTGGAAATCTGAAAAAAAAAACAATTTCAGATGTGAAGCGTGCAAATTAAACAATTCATAAATAAAATCTTTTAGAATTCAAGAATTTTTAAAATCGTGTTATTTTTTATATTAGTTGAGTTAAAAAAAAAACTTTAAGCTGAAACTTCATTAAAATTGGACAATTGAAGATATCGAAAGCGTTCGATACTTTAAAATTTATTAGAAAACCCTGAGTTGTACAATTTTAAGCTGAAAGAGTTTGGAATTTAAGTATATTAAGATTTCAAAATTTTTAATGGTAGTCCGTAAGTATCATTCAAATTTGAACAAATTATTACTAATTCGACATTTTTTATTTTAAATTAACAAATTAAATATTTTCAAACAGTGTAAGACCTTTTCGTCCCTCTTTTTCAATTCTTCCTTCATAGCAGCAAGTTCTTTCATCAATGCTTTGTGGCTAACACTCATTTTGTCTAAATCTTCTTCAAGCTGTCCAGAAACTCTTTTTTCATCAAAAATCTTTCTCTCCAGATTGTTAATAATTTGATCCTTTTCAACAAGTTGACTTTTTAAATCAGCAATAAGAGTCTCACATTTTTTTATTTTATCATGTAGTTCAGAAACGTCTGGTGCTAATTTTTTTCGAAGAGCTTCTAATTGAGCCAAAAGGTTTTCGTTTTCAGATTTCAGATCTTCGCAGCCTTTCGAAAGCTCTACCATCGTTTCTATAGATTTTTCTACAACCATCGAAACTTGCTGGTCAGCCCTCTGTCCACCCTTCATCAATTCACGAAGTTTTGCTCTAAGGCGATTCAGAGCTGAGCACGAAGAGTCGTCATCCATTTCTGCAATCTTCAGATTCAAGGCTGCTATTTTGTCTCTTAATCTAAATTATTTAATTTATTTTATGTCACTCCGGTGCAATAACGCATTTTTATGCGACAGCGTAGAGTATCGTAATGTTGTACATTACGATACAGCGGACGATCACTCTTCGCATTACACTCCGCTGTATCGTAATGTACAACATTACGAGACTCTACGCTATCACAACAAAACTTGTAAATGCACCGTCGTCATATAAAATATTATATGCGCTAATGCGCATAAATCGGGTCTTCACGCGACTCGCTTAAAATGCTCGTCGCGCAAAGACCCTCATTATGCACCTCGGCGCATAATATACTATTATGTGACTCCGGTGCATTTACCCGTTTTTATGTGACAGCGCAGAGTATCGCAATGTTGCAAATTACGATATAGCGGACGATCACTCTTCGCATTACACTCCGCTGTATCGTAATGTACAACATTACGATACTCTATGCTATCACAACAAAGCTAATATGCACCGTAAATGCACCGTCGTTAAACAAGATAGTATATGCGCCAATGCGCACAATTCGGGTCTTTACGCGACGAGCGGCAATGCCCTCAGGATGATCGAAGCCGAGGCGAGGCATAATATACTGTAATCATTAATTTAACAATGGGCACATAGAATTACTGAGGTAAAATAATTACTGTTTCTTTTCATCAATAAAATGTTTTCGAAGATCCTTCATTTTCTCTCGGATGTATTTTACTGATTCGCAAGGATCTTCAGAGTAATCACGTTCTTCCAAAGTATCTCCGAGGTCTTTCACTTTATCCTCCAATTCATCAGTAAGACTTTGGAGTCTTAAATTTTCCTCTCGATAGTGGACAATTAGAGGATCAGGTTTTAAAGCCTCGTCAACATTAATACCTTCAAAAAAGGATATTTATCAACTTAGAAGGGCCATGCATTTTTTTCATAAATTTATTGAGTGTCATTCAAAAATACCGTAAGATGATTTGGAGGGAGTGGGAGTTTGGTAAAATCTTACTGTTTCTTATGAATTAACAAAATAGTACAACTTTCAACCATGTGATTGAATTTGCAACCAAAAAATATGAATTCTTAACAGAAATTGTAATGAATAATGAAAAGAACTTCAGAGAATCTGAAAAAACGAAAACAAGAAGTCAGACTTTCTTTGATCGTTCCAATGATCTTAACAGAAAGATATACGCTCCTTCTTTTTCGGTCTTACGATCCACTTAAAAAAATATAACTCAAGGTTAGTAGAACCAAAAGTCAAAATTTAATGGCCTTCATATATAAAAGACGACGTTTCGGCCATTCTGTTAACCTTCTTCAGGTAATTCATCTCCTTCAGGTATTTATCCAATTGCCGATATCTCGGCGAGTAGATGGACCGTACCTTCTGCAAATGTGTGTAGTCCCAGTATCCCATATTTTCAGAACGTTATAGGTTAATATTCATTAAAAAAACTTCAGAGAATTTGAAAAAACGAAATCAAGAAGTCAAACTTTCTTTGATCGTTCCAATGATCAAAACAGGAAGACATACGTTCCTTCTTTTTCGATCTTAAGATCTACTCAAAAAATAAAACTGAAGATTAGTAAAATGAAAAGAGATCGAGATATTGTCGAGATATGGGCAATTGGATAAATACCCAAAGGAACCTGAAGAAGGCTAACAGAATAGCTGAAACTTCGTCTTTTGTATATCAAGGCAATTCAATTTTGACTTTTGGTTTTACTAACCTTGAGTTTTATTTCTTTGACTGGATCGTAAGACCGAAAAAGAAGGAGTGTATGTCTTCCTGTTTTGATAAATTGTAATAGTTGATATTTCAACAGAGAAAGATTTTTTAATCAGTAAGGTTAATTGTTTACTAGAAAAGACGAATTCTTGACAAAATAAATACATTTTCAACCAAATAGTCAAATTTTCAACCATGGAGACCAAATTTCTACAAATAGAAACGAATTTTCAACAAATTACTTCAATTTTTAACCAAATAGTGGAATTTTTAAACTAAAAAGATAAATTTTTAACCAAAAATGTTATTGATTTTTATTTTTGAAAATCAATGTTCAATGAAAAACTAGTTTTCTAGAAAAAGTAGAATTTCGTACCAAAATGTTGAATTTTTATGTCTAAGAGACGAGCTTTCTACAAAAAGGTGAGTTTTCAACCAAATTGTTGAATTTTCACCCAAAAAGACAAATTCTCAATCAATCAGATTAATTTTCTACTAGAAAAGTACAATTCTAAGCAAAATACATACATTTTCAACCAAATAGTTGAATTTTCAACAAAGAAGATAAATGTTCTACAAAAAAGACGAATTTTCAACAAATCACATCAATTTTTAACCAAATATTGGAATTCTTAAACTAAAAAAGATCAATTTCACCTAAAAATGTTATTGTTTAATTTTTATTTGAAAATATCAATTTTCAATAAAAAAAAATTTCTACGAAAAAGTAGAATTTTGTACCAAATTGTTAAATTTTTATGCCTAAAAGACGAATTTTCTACAAAACAGTTGAATTTTCCACCCGAAGAAACATGAATTTTCAACAAAAAAATCATTTTTCAATTAAACAGAAGAGTTTTCAACCAAATAGTGAAATTTTTAGTTAAAAAATTTATTTTTAGTTAAAATAAACTAATTTTCAACAAAAAAGTTCAACTTTCAACCAAACAGATGAATTTCCAACTAAAATTATAAACTTCTCCGAAAAAAATGAATTTTTTGTTGAATTTTCAACATAAAAAGATGAATTTTCAAAGAAAAATGTAACAGTGGATATACGATTGATATACGAATTTTCAACAAAATGCTTAATTTTTAACCAAAAAGTTGAATTTTAAACCAAGAAGATTAATTTTCTATCGTTAAATTTTCAGTTAGAACAAACTTAATCTTCAACTCAAGAAATTAATTTTTAATTAAAATTATGAATCTTTAACTTGAAAAAAAAAATTTTCACACAATAGTTCAACCTTCAATCAAATATGTCAATTTTCTACCAAACTGTTGAATTTTCGAACCAAAAATACGAATTTTCTACAAAACAGTTGAACCTTCAACAAACAAGTAAGGTTTCGACAGAAACAGATTAATTTTTAACCAGAGAGTTGCATTTATAACTGAAAAACGTTAAATTTCTACAAAAAGAGATGAATTTTCAAAACAAAAAGACAAACTTTCAAGAAAATGGTTTAATTTGCAACCAACAATCAAATTGTTGAATTTTCAAGTCAAAAAGAGGAGCTTTCTAGAATACAGTTGAATTTTGAACCAAATAATAATTGAATTATCAATTAAAAAGAATAATTTATTATTTTAAAAAGATAAATATAAAAAAAGTACATACATTTTTAAACAAGTAGTTGAATTTTCAAGCAAGGAGATTAATGTTCGACCAAAAAGGACCAATTTCTAACAAAATACATTAATTTTGAATCAAATAATTGAATTTTCAACTGAAAAGGATAAATTTCTAACCGAAAATAGAATAATTAAATTTTCCGTTCAAAAATGAATTTTTAACCAAGAAAAATCGAAATATCTACAAATGTTATAGTTCAACTTTCTACAAGAAATTTGACTTTCTACCGAATCTAGCCCCGTTATACCACTTAGGAGTGAGAAATTCGTATTGGAAACAGTGAAAAAAGGATGTGTAGGAGAAGGGATACATTTTAGATCAATCTAGAATTCCCGTGTTGCTTATTCCAGCAGCATGTTCCTTCCGCCACATCGCTCTAACGCAAGTCGCTGATCAATATCTCTAGCAGTTACCCCAGGTATAGAGCTTCACAAAGCCATTCATTTGGATCACTGAGTATCCAAGATCGTTCGTTTCAGACGTTTATCATTCCTCTAACACTACTTGTCACCAGTTCTTAACAATTACTCTTCACATAACTCTATTCACGCCTGTAACATTTTCTTCCTCTACATCCATATATCTTCTCATTCAATCTCACACCAAACCTTCCTTGGTCTGCCTCTTAATATACTTGTTTCGTCAAACATTCTTCCTCCATTCGTTCAACATGCCCAAACCATCTCAAACCATCATTCTTTAACTCTTATCAAACAGTATTTCCTTCACATCACATTCTTTGAGGACCCCATCATTACTGACATTTTCTATTAGCGTTTTACCGCATATCAGGTGCAAGAACAACATGCCAACCTCGTTAACTTTACTCCGATCCGGTCATATTTTTAATTCTGGTAATTTCTCTCACATTGCCGATAACCTTTCTACCCTCGTTTATTATCCATGATTAGTAAAACTAATATACATTATTAAATACTGTCACAATTATCAATAAAGTAACATACATTTTTGTCACATGTAATGCACTAGGTACTACGTAAGCTCTAGATTGCGCTGATGAACAGCTGTTTAAAAATCTCTTTAACTTTTGTTTTTTATTGATTTGCAAAAATGAAAATATCTTACGTAACAAATAATTTTACCGCATACCCCCCCCCCCATGTAAGATAGCATAGAAAAATCTATGCCCCCCACCCACCTATAAACTTTACATAATTTATACCGGTCCCCAAAGTCAGTTTCATAAGTTTCTCTACAATTCTCTTTAAATTTTTTTCTCATGAGTAAAAAAAAATTAATTAATCACCATATTGTTGAAGGGCCTGCTTTAAAGATCGAGTTTCACTTTCCAATTGAAGTCGTTCCATCCGCCACTTTTTCATTTGGCACTTCATTACTGTTAGTTTTCGCAGGGCAAAAGGCAGATCATAAATTTCTGCATCCTCAGAATTATCACTGAATGGATTATAATTACAGCAACAACATGGTTCGCTTGGTGGCTCCTCTGGTTTATATGTTTCCGGAGCGTCGCATCCACAATTACAAAATTTATCATGCGAATCATCCATGATTCTAAACGTTTCTCAAATTACTTCTTAAACTTATTTTTAAATTACTAGAAATCAAGATACGTCCTCTGCCACTTTGATAATGAAGTTGTGATTTTAAACTCAATTCACAAATTATCCATTTTTCCCATCATTATCCAATCACCGACGTAAATAATCAGCGAATTAAATTAATTCTAAATCTTTGATTTTGACGGTGAATTTGAATCATTTATTTAAGTTTTCTACATTTTCTCCATTTTCTGTCAAATCCAAAAATATTAATCAGATTTTTTCGCTCAATAATCTCGATTCAATTTCAGCAAATTTCACGTTGTGCAATCAGATCGGTATTCAATTTTCTAACCTTAATTATCACATTAATTATCTCAGAAGTTCCTTTTAAAAATTTTTATAATTAAAATACTGATTTTTATTCTAATTAATAAATTAGTCGTATAAAAAAATCAAAGACAAATCGATTTTAAAAAAGCCATTACTGACGAATTTTTAATGCACATTTTGACGAAAAAATATTTAAATTATTTCTTGGTGTTTCTATTATTATTTTGAATATCTTAGAATTGATCAAAGTTTTGTGACTCGTCGGCAACAGGACTTTTCCGCCATGAAAGAACGGTAGGAAAGGAAAAAATGTGTATGAAAAATATTTATTTATAACCTTTTCAAATTTTTATTTAATAAATAAAAATGCCAACGATATTTGTTTACTTTTCTGAAATGCTACAGGAAAACTTACCGAATGTTGGAAACTATCCAAAATTCAATCCCTCTCATATACCATTTGTATCTTAAATAAAATGTGTGTGTCATCGAAGACGAAAAACTATAAACAATACAGGTAATAAACTGATTTTCAAAACTAAGTAGAATGAAAAAATTCTTATTTTTCAAATAAATTAAGTAAAGATTTGAATAACTGCTTACAAATTTTAATCAGGTCTTTCTCCTGATTACAGAAAACATCAGACAAAATGTTACCATTGTGGCAACATAAGTTACCTAAAACAAATCATGAATTTTTGGAAGAAATCCCAGATGAAGAAGAAGGCATAAAAAAATTCAAATGTCTCCTCAAAAACTACGATGAAAATATAAAAAAAGACAAAGCGATAAACATCTTTTTAGGCGACACAGGCGGAAGAGTGATTCGAATCGTCAGTCACCTCACTAATGCTCTCGAAAATTTAATCATCAAATTAGATCAACAGGAAACCAAAAATTCTAAATTCCGGGTCGAGATTGATCGCTTAAAAGCAATGTTAAAAGTAAGAAGTGGAAATCTCACAGAATATCAAAAAAGTGCAAGTGAACTCAACGACCTGGGAATACAGTTAACGAAAGAAACAAGTGAACTGAAAAGCACGTTCGATGTGAATGAATTGAATAAGACTACAAATTTTTCACAAAGCTGCAAAAAAATATCAGTTCTCGATAAATTGATGGAAAAAGTCCAGGATAAATTAAATAGTGATTACGAGGCATTATTAGCGGCAGGAAGTCCAGATTTTTCTGAGTATTTGAAACAGATTTCTCATTTGGACGTATTTTCCAAGTATAATTTATATTTAATTTATTAGTAGATATAAACAATTTGAATATCCATTATTGACCAAATTTTTAAATATTCAGTTTTAAAAACTTTTTAAATAGTAAGTAAAAATTTCAAATTGAAAGTGAAATTTAGACAAAAATATATTTAAAGATTTTGAATTGACGACGTTCTAAATAAAACATATTTAGATTAGGTAAAATTTTCAAAAAGAACAATAATTTGTGTAGAATAAAAAGGAATTGAACCCGTATCATTTGAAAATAAAACTATTTGAAATTAAATCATCTAAAAATGAACAATTTTAAATCAGAAGCTATCAAAATGGAAAAAATTCAGACACCAATTTTGAAAATTGGACAATTTCATTAAAAAGGAGTTGAAATTGTATCATATATAATTCAAAGCGTTCAAAATTGAACAGTTTTATTTTGCATTCAAGAATCTCAAAATTGAATGGTTTAAGAATGAAATTTCAAAAATAGGACCATTTCTAAAACGAACAACGTTATAAATTGAATATTTTCAGTTTAGAAATTTGAAAATTAAATAATTTAAAATTCGAAGGAATTGAAACTGTAATTTTTCTAATAAAAAGTGTTAAAAATTGAATAATTTGTAATTTTACCTTCTCAATTCAAATCATTCTCAATCAAAGTCACAGCCTCAGAAATTCTATAATTTGAAATTTTCATTACAGAGCATTTTTTTTAACATAACATTACAATTGATCAGACAAATTTTTCTAAGGTAAAGAGATGAATTGACTGTCATTTTAACCGTTCAAAATGTAACAATTTTTAATAATAAATAATAAATTGAATTATTCTAAAAAAAGTGTCGAAATAAAAAGCATTATTAAATTGGGAAACGTTAAAAATTAAAACATTTCTACTGCAGAACGCTGAAAATTAAACGAACCCGAACTTCATTTAAAACTGAAAAAATGTTCGTCACAAAGAATTGTGATATTAAAACTTTGTTACATTCAAACCCTTTAAAATTCCAATTATTTTACGTAAATTGAAATCGTGCGGAAATAAACTATTTTCAAATTGTTAATTAAACCTTTCAAAATTCAACCGTTTAAATTTTAACTGCATAATTATAACTTATGAAAAGGGAACATTGAAAATTTGGCGTTCGATATGAAAATTGAAAACTCTAAAATTGTAAAGACTCAAAATTAAAGAAATCATTCAATTACTGAGGTATAAATATCGGATAGTTTAATTTTGAATAATTCTGATTTTAAATGACGCAATTCTTAACTTTTTTATATAAAATTTTTTTATTTTGAACACTTTATTTCGAATTATTATTCATTCTGGAAGTTTTTTAATTTTTAAATATTTATTATATACAAGGCTGCTATATATTATTCCAATGTTTAAAATTGTACAATTTTAAGCCTTTCAATTTGAAATTTTTTTAAAATGATTTTGAACTTTTCAGTATTTTGAAACATTTGTAAAAAGAAAAAATTCTATTTGCAAATCTTAGCTCTAAAATCTTCTCATTTTTTGGGCTTGAATTTGTGAAATTATTTTCTTTCAATTTGATATACTACGAATTCGAAAAAAAAACAGACAATTGTGTGCATTTGAGATGTAAACTAAACAATTCAGAATATATAAATCTAAAATTATGAAATTTAAAACTGAAAGCCAAGGTTTTCAATATGAAATTTTGCAATTATGAAAGATTTAAAAGTAAATTGTCCTGAGATTTTTTAAATTGGAATATAAACCACAAAATTTGGAGATTTGAAGTTAGAAATCTTCAAAAATTAAGAAATTTTAAACCAAATATTTCAGAATTTAAGCTTTTGAAGTAAAAAAAACTGTAATTTCAAGGCCACAAAAACTAAACTGGTTTAGAATTGCGTATTCGAAACTCTAATTTTAAATTGGATTTTCATACATTTTAAAGATGTCAAGGCCTCAAAAATTAAGCTGGTTTAGAATTGCGTATTCGAAACTCTAATTTCAAATTGAATTTTCATAATTCCTAAAGATGATAAATATATTAACTATAAGTATCATATCATGTAGTAATCATGTGATATTCAAAGTGATTGAATAGATTTTTTCACTCAATAGTATGATTCATATTTTTTTTAATTAGCCATTTTCACCATTAAAACTGAAAATTTTTTAATATTGTGAACCTTTAAGGTTTAACTATTCTAAAAACGTTGGAAATTATATGCTTTCTAATTGGACATTTTTAAAATGAATTAATTTCAACTTGAGGCGTTAGAAATTAAATAATTCCAAACTGCATTTAAAAATAGAAGGATTTTTAAATTAAAATCTTCAAACTAAGTTTTTAAAAATAATTATTTCAAAATTAATTAGTTGTTGAACTCGCGCATACTAATAAACTGTCACATTAGGATTATTAAAAAAAAATTATTTCCGAATCTGAACATGTTCACTATCCTAAGTTGTACCCGGTTAGGAAATACATTTTTCAAACAAAACCTTTTCTATCGGATAGGATTTAGAAGTCCCCTATTTGAGTTTTATCTTTCTTATTTATATTGTTGTTGTTATTATTTTATCAATGTCTTGAACATTCATGTATCAAACTGTTATATATACAAAATTATCCTGTTTTATTTAAACATCATTGTACATGATATAATTTAAAAATTTGAACTCATTTTTAGGGAAAGTAATCATTTTTTCTCACTTATTTCACATTTTTCTATGATAAGATAAAATTATTATTTTCCTTAACAATGAGTTTAAAGACTTTGATTAAATGATGTGCAATGGTACTAATGTAAAATGGAATAATTCTATATGTATAAAATCATATCCGATTTTTAATTTTTTGAGTAAAAAGGTACAACTTAGGCAAGAGTGCGTGTTCAGATTCGAAAATAATTTTGTTTCTCTTAAAAAATGAATATTAAATAAATATCGCTAAATTAAATAAATATTGATTAAAAAGACGCGAAAAGCGAGCGGAAACATAGGAACTTCAATGAGGACAGAATGAATGAATAGTAGATTATTATATATAACTCTTTATTCAAACTCTATATAATTTCGAATTAGGTACATTTTTTATTACTCTTGTGTAATAATACAATACCCATGAAATTCTAATTATTAACTTTTTCTCAGATCTCTACAAGAAGTACTTCGTCGTCTAGAAACCGCCTTGCGATTGAAACTCGAGTTCAAAAGCGCCGACCACTCAATTATTTTACAAGAAACGAATCATCTTCAAGAATTAATTAATCGAGTAAAAATCGACATCGAAAAATTAAGGTCCGCATCGCTTCGTATTGGCTGCAGAATAGGTGGGGAAGATTCTAGTCGATATCTTGAAGAAATAGGGATCCTCCTCAAAATTGTGGAAAAGTCCAAAGTTGCCGTTGCCGATTTAAAAAGTAGCATCGGGACCGACGAAACCATCTCTAAAAGAAAAATCAGCGAATTAGAAATCCTCTCGAAACGGTTGCAATTCGAGATCAAGGAACTGGAGATGGTCGTGGCTTCCGGAGACAATTCAAGCCTGATTAAGCGAATCAAAGAACTGGAGGATTCGATCTCTCGTTTGAAGCAGGAATTGACTGAAAAAGAGGACTCTGCGAAATCCTTGCAACTGGAACTGCGGGGTGCGAAAATTGACTTCCGGCAAAAGCTTAGAGAACTAGAGGTTACCAAGTCTAAGGTCCGCACCTTGGTTGACGAAGTTAAACTTGCTAGACAGGAAGCTGAGGGAAAAGATCAACAAATAGTGAAGCTGTTTGAGAGTCAAAAGGCATCAGAGTCTGTCTTTCGTCAACGGTTCCAAACTCGAGTCAACTCAATTAAACCCTTGCTCCAAGGTATTCGAACTTCGAAAGACAACGCACTAAAGGAAATGAAGGAAATTCGTAATTTCTTATCGGAAGAAGCTACCGAGATCTCAAAAGTCCTGATTAAGAAAAGTGTCGCTGAAGAAGCCCTCAAAACTCAACTCCAAGAGTTAAGAGAAGAAAATTCGGAGCTGAAATCGAATATGCAACTTCTTGAGAAGGAAACTTCCGGGGGTGATAAACAGGACAAAGGGTGCGGAAACTCTGTTTCAAGGGGTCTAATCGATGATGTGGAAACAGAGAATCGGAATTTAAAAGTTTTACTCAAGAAGGCGAGTGATGAAAATGAGAGAGTCAATAGGCGAATGGAAGATCTTCAGGTGAGATTTTGTATTGCAGGATTAAATAAAAATTTTCAAATACACTTCCGAATGAAGCATTAAACAGAACGAGTCAAATAACAGCCTTCAAAATCGACAAGGCTGCAGCACAGTCACTTAGGTCAATTTTAGTCACTTTTTTGTCAAGTCACTTTGTATTCACTTTTTAAAAAGAAAGTTACTATACTCACATTTTTTAAGAAAAAGGTCACTTTAGTTACTTTGATCTATCTCATTTTACATTTTATCTAAAAAAATTGGATTAGTCTATATATGAACTCTATAGTAATCTATGGTATGAAAATGCTATTTAATATCACACTTCACACTTTTTCCCCTATTCCCCTCATTTCCCTTTAATAAAAAAATTCTACTATTTTCACCTATATTCAAGAAACTTCCTCTTTTTCTTGTTTTTTTCTTCGCTTGAATGCGAACTTAATTATAAGAACCCAATAAGAAAATTCAACTCTTTTTGGTTGAAAATTAATTCTTTTTGTTGACAAGTCTGCTATTATATTTTTGGTTTATAATTCATCTTTTTTAGATGAAAATGGTGTTAATTGGTTGAAAATGTAATTATTTCATTAAAAATGTAACTATTTTGTTGAAAAGTCATATTTTTGGCTAGAAAATGAAACTATTTGGTTGAAAATGAAACTATTTTTATTTGCAATTTAATATTTTTTGTTGGAAATTTCGACCTTTAGATTGAAAATTCAACTGTTTGGTTAAAAATTAAACTTTTTTGTTAAAAACTCGTATTTTTCGCTTGAAAATGCAAATATTTGGTTCAAAATGCAACTGTTTGGTTGAAAATTAATTTTTTTTGTCGTTGAAAATACAGCTATTTGGCTGAAAAGTCACCTTTCTGAATTTAAAATGAACTTTTTTGTTGAACATTTATCTTTTCGTGCATAAAAGTCAAAGTTTTTCCAAGCGATTAGACTTTTTATCTTAAAGACTCACATTTTTCTTCATAAATACTACATTTTTTGATGAAAATTAATCTTTTCGGGATTGAAAGTCAAAGGTTTTGGAAAAAACTAGGCCTTTTAGCTTAAAAACTCAACTCTTTTGATGAAAATTCAACTCCTTTGTTAGAAAATTTTTTTTTTTTTATTTATTTATTCATTTTTTTAATTCAACTTTTTAATTGAAAATTTAGCTTACTTGGTAGAGAAATAACTTTTTTGTTGAAAATTCATCTCTTTTCTGGTGCAAATTTCATGTTTTTTGGTAAATAATACAACTGATTGGTTGCAAATAATAATCTATTTTGATTGAGGATTCATCTATTTTGTTAAAAATTCATTTTTTTGTTGAAGATTCATCATTTCAGTCAAAAATTAATCTTTTTGGTTGGAAAAAATTCCTTTTTTTTAGTAGAAAATTTATGTATTTTATTGAACATTCGTCTTTTTCGGCATAAAATTAATCTTCTTGGTTGGAAATTATTTTTTTTGCTTCAAATTCAATTATATGGTTGAGAATTCATGTATTTTGTTGAAAATTCGTCTTTTTTGGTGAAAAATTCATCTTCTTGGTTGAAAATTAATGTTTTTGGTGAAAAATTCATCTCTTTTGGTAGAAATTTCATCTTTTTTTGTTAACAATGCAACTGTTTGGTTGGAAATTAATAATATGCTTTGATTGAGAATTGAACTATTTAGTTGAAAATTTAACTGATTTGTTGAAAATTCTTGTCTTTTTTTAATTGATTTTAAATGAAAATTTAACTGTTGCATTTTTTGTTGGAAATGTATCTCTTTTAGTGGAAAATTAATCTTTTTTGGTTAAAAACTCATCTGCAGCAACTGAGTTTTTTAAGTTTATTATAAAACCTGTTACAGATTCATCTGGATTTTTAAACTTTTTTGGATGGTTCAAACATATTTCAAGGGCCTCTGGAATCGACTTAAAAGATCTACTATTTAAAAAATGTATTAAAAAATTGTATTACACTTTGGAATGCTTCAGAAGGTTCTAAAATATAACATTATACAATATGTTTGAAAAACTGGAATTTTTTGAAATAATCTAAAATATTTTGGAATACTCCATAAAAATATTCTGTAATTTTCTAGAATGACATAGAATTTTATTGAATATTCTTTATTTATATAACTCAGTAGGTGGGAATTCTGAAATGTTTTGAAATAATCCAGAATATTGTAGATTAATCTAGAATTCTCCAACTTTGGGAATTTCCTATTCTGGAATATTTGAGAATATTCTAGAGTATTCTCGGATTTTGTTACATAATTTTCTTTTCCTAAAATTCTCTGTGAATTCCGTAACTATGGAATAATGTGGGATTTTTTGAAATTGTTTTGAATTTTATGAAATATGTTTCATTACTAAAATACCATGAAAATTGTGGAATGTTATTGAAGGTTCTGTTCTAGAATGCTCTTGACTTTTCGAGAGTATTGATGAAATGTTATAGACTGTTATGATCTTCTCTTGAATAGAAGGTTGTAGAATGTGCTCAAATATTTGGAATATTTAGAAATATTTTTAAAATACTTAAAAACATTCTAGAATATTTTAGAATATTATGAAATTCTGTATTTGTTAATTTTTTAGAAGATTCTGCGATGTTTTAGAATATTTCAAAATCTTCTAGAGTTCTGAAAGTATCTTGCATATTCTTCTATTTCTTAAATTCCCTTTTTTAATTTATAATTCTTTATTATTTTTCAGTAGTGAAAACTGAACATATAAAGAATTTTCCATCATTTTTCGACCAATAGAATTTTTTTTTAATTTTCAAATCCAAAAACCGAACAGAATATATTAACCGAATTCAAAAGTTATTTTTTTACTTTTTTCGGATGCAAAGCCACAAAGTTTTTTCATTGGGAAATTTTTTAATGTGGTTTAGAATTTTATTGAGCATTCTGGAAATGTCCCGGAATTTTCTAGAACATTCTCAAAGCTTCTAGAATGTCTTTGAATATTCTCGAATAGTCTGGAATTTTCTAGAATTAATATCTATACCACTACTTAAATACAAATTCAAAATACGTATGGTAAAATTTCTTTTTAAGATAAAACAGATATCGACCAAATTAATTTTTTTCAAATGAAACTCTAGTCGTGCTGTGGCCCGAAATTGAGGAAGCTATCGAACTAAAAGCATCACAGCTCGGATGCTATTGAATTTAAATCGTAAAAGTTTAAACGCTTGTGGAATAGAAGCTTTGAACCATTTATGCTCTCAACAGTTAAAAGCATCGATGTTTTCTAACTTTTATTACTTTGAATCCTTTTAAGATTGAGCTTTCCGAATTATGCTGAAACTTTTTTCAAATTATACCTACCTATTTCTTGAATTCAGCATATTTCAGTATCGAATGTCTAAAATATATCTGAGATTTTATACTCCAAATGAAAGCACTCAAAGTGGAATTTTTTTGGTTATAAACTTTTAAAATTAAAGCTTAAACCGTTTTTAATTCATAAATTAAAAATTCATAAGCTTAATAATTTACACATATAAAATCCAAGCTATTAACGCTTTTCAATTAAACGATTTAAAAATAATTGCCAATAAACTGCAAAATTTTACATTTCAAACTTTTATAAATTAAACAGTTAGAGGATTTTGAAAATAGTTGAAAATAAAACATAACTCGTTTCTAATTCAGTACAAAATTAAAAAAAAATGCCACCCCTTAATCTGAATGTTAAAAGTACCAAATCCCCCCCCCCCTCGCCCATTCAACGTCAATGTTGAAAAGAAAAAATTGGCCTCTTTCAATTCAGAAAAAACAATTGATAATAAAAATTTTGTGCCTTCCAAATCAATAAAAATTTTCTGAATAAAAAAATGTTCCTCTTCCAATTCAGAAAAAATTAAAAACAAAATTGCCTCCCTTTCAACTCGATAAAAATGTGAAGAACTAAAAAAATATCCCTCTTCCAATTCAGAAAAAAATATTAATCAATATTTTCTCCCTTCCAACTAAACAAGCATATTAAAAATGAAAAAATAACCTCTTCTGATTCAGAAAAAACTAATAACCAAAATTTCGTCCTTTCCAGCTCAATAAAGATTATGAAACCATGAAAGGGCCTCTTCCAATTCAGAAAAAAATTGAAAACCAAAATTTCTTTCCTTAAACTCAATTAAAATGTTTAAAAGAAAGAACTATCCTTGTTCCATTTCATGAAATACTGAAAACCAAAATTTCCTCCTTTCCAACACGATAAAAATCTTAAAAATATAAAATATCCTCCTGCCCATTCATCAAAAGTTAAAAACCGAAATTTCCTTGTTTCAAACTCAATAAAAATGTTAGAAATGAAAAATTTGCCCTACTTTAACTTATGAATCATTTTAATTTTAGGTCGTTCCAGATATATAATTTTTCAATTGTTATTTATGCATAAAAATACAACACTTTTACTTACAATTCAAGATTTTTTTACCGGAACAATGAAAATTGTAATTTTCAAATTCTAAATTTAGCATTCTCACGTTTTTAATGATTCAAGCCTTTCTATTTCAAAAATATCAATTTCAAATTTTTTAGTCTTTAATATTTGATGTATAATTAGTCATTTTACATGAGCAGTAAAATATAGCTGAATATTAAAAAATTATTCTATTTTGTAATACAAAAATTTCAAATTGAATGGGTTGAGCGTAAAATGTTTTCAACTGAAACAATATTTATATAGGATTCGAAATTGAGTAAAAGTGTTAAATTACGAATCTATTAATTCGAAATTATTTAAAAATTGCAAGTATTTTATAAAATTTCAATAAGACATTTAAATTTGTTTAACTACTGGGAATTTATGGTTAAAACATTTCAATTTTCAACGTTAAAATCTGTACATTGTTTAATTTTGAATAGATTCAGAATCCGCTGGCAAAATAAATTATTCTTCAATTGCTAACACACGAACTAGAGTTTAGTTTTAAAAATAATCAATTGTTTTATATTTCCAGTTGATCAACTTGCAACGTTTATTATAAAACATTTTCTAATGTAAACGCTTTTAACTTTTAAAAGTTTAAGACTTCAAAACTGTATTTAAAAATTTGTTCCATTGAAATATACGTTTAAAAATGCAGAGCTAAAATGAACCATTTTTAAAGTGAAAGGTTTTATAATTACACATTCCAAATTCAATGATTTCATAATTGCAAAAGTTAACAATTGAATCTAAAATTCAAGACAAAGTTGATACGAAATGTATGATATTTTAAGTGATTGGATAGATTTCCCTATAAAAAACTGTAATATCCCGGGCAAAAAAAAATTCAGTATCATTTCCCGGTTTTTCCCGGTGGTCAAAATTTTTGTTTCTTCGAATTTTCATGCATGCCCCTCCCCCCTCACCGTCAAATTCATTTGAATCCACTAAAAAATAAACTCGTTTTTTATAGAAAAAATTGCATGTAGAAATCCCACAAGCCCCATGAACTTTAGCACGTATTTTTCCATAAGAAAAAGAAAGACATTTTTGTCAATTTTAATCAGAATCGCAAATATCTGGTGTATCAAGTTGACCCTCAAGAGTTTTTTCACAATTGTCCACAAAAAATGAATCAAAAATTACTTTTTGAATTTCACACCCATAAGTATGTATTATAGGGTCTCAAAAAAACGCCATAAGTTTTATTAGAAAGAGTAACCAACTCCGAGTAGTTATTCAAGAATTTGGAGGTTCAAATTTCATGGGTCATGAAAATCGTTTTTGAATGGCGACTAAAAATCTATTTTTTAATATAAAAAAATAATAAAAACTTGCTTCTGTGATATAGGGAGGCTGAATGAGAATAAAAAAAATTTTCATCCATAAAAATTTATTCTTTTCCGGGAAAATAAAGATTTATTGTGACGGCATCGCACTGTAGCGGACGTTTTTTCGCTGAAAGGTCTATGGTCTATAAAAAGAAGAAAAGTATATGGTTCTTCATAAATAAATGATAATAATTTTAAGAAATATCGTTTCTGATTTCTAGGCAAGAATTTAAGTAAAAAAAAACTCATAAAAGTGGCTTCTTATAGAAAATGAAGATTTAAGATTTTAAGTTGAAATTTGTTTGGTACTTTAGTGCTGAAAAAAGTGTCAAATAGTTTTATTGAGGATTGTTTCTTTGAGAAAAGGAGTATTTTATTATTGTACTGTATTTTGGAACTTTTAGGAAGAGGAATATGATCAGAAAAAGGTTTTAAAAAAGTTTAGAGGTTAGGCAATTAAAACATAAAAGAAGTGAGGAAGATGGGAGAAAAGTACAGAGAGTCATTCATCTGGTTTGGAATTAATTACCAATGTTTTTATTACTATATTAAAAATAATATTTCGAATGAATCCTTTTAACCCTTTTAATCCTTCAATTGTTTAAACAATTATCGCTTTCTCATAGAGGGAAGTTTGTAATTACCTAAATTTTCAAATGTACTTTTTGGAATATTTTGATATAATTCGACCCCAGGAGATGAAAAATAAAGTATTTGAAAAATGTCCGTGTGTAACTTTTTTCTGTTCACCAGATCTCGAAAAGTTAAAGAGCTACGATCATGAAATTTGGATGACGTGTAGCTCCGATTGATATCCAGGTCTGATTGGATTTTGAGCTAGATCGATTATTTAGAAGTAGCTTTTCTTGCGTTTAGAGATTCGAAAAGAAAAATTTTACCTTGTTTATATAAGAAAAACTTTTTTGATATTTAAAATACAACAATACGATATCTAGCGTATTTGTTCGCGTCTCTAAGACGCATCGATCGACCTATTGTTGAAACTTGTGTGACCTACCAGTACCGATTGATGAAATTTCAAAAAATGATTTATTCTGTTCATATAAGAAAAGCTTTTTTTAAATTAAAAATACGACAATATTACATGTAGAGTATTTGTTTGCGGCCTTAAGACGCATCGATTGACCTATTGATGAACCTTTTATGACCACCAGTACCGATATATGAAGTTTGAAAAAAATTGTTTATACTGTCTGTATGAAAAAAAACGTTTTTGATATTCAAAACACGAAAATACTACATGTAGAGTATTTCTTCTCGTCTTTGAGGCGCATCTATTGACCTATTGGTAAGCCCTTTATAAAAGACCAGTACAGATTTATGAATTTTCAAAAAAATTGGTGTATTCTATTTATATGAGAAAAACTTTGTTCATATTAGGAGTACTACAGTACTGTATCTGACATGTTTGTTTGCGTCTTCGAGGCACTTCGAATGACCTATATTGACGAACCATCTATAACCTCGTATTGCCTAGCAATACCGAATTATGAATTGAAAAAATATGTTGTTTATCTGGTTGATATAAGGAAAACTGTTTTAATAATGGGAATGCAACTATAATGTGTATAATATATTTGTTCGCGTCTTCGAGACGCATCGATTGACAAATTTAAGAACTTTTCATGATCTACCGTAACCTACCAATATCGTTTTCAAATAGTTCAACAAAATTAGTTTCCTTGTTTACAAGAGGATTTTTTTATATTGGGAATATAACAGTAATGCATTTGATGTAATTGTTCGCGTCTTCGAGACGCGTGGATTCATCTTTTGACGAAGTTTTGAAGACCATTCTTAATTAATCAATAGCTACTCAGAAAGTCTTGAGAAAATTTACATTTTTCCATGATGCTTTAATTTAAAATATAAAACTACCGTAGGTTAAAAAGTTGTTCATTGTAACAGAACATATCAATTGAAATTTTGGTGAACCCTCTGATTTTTTTTAATTAAAATTTTCGAAAAGACAGAAACATATGCTTGAAAAATATTGAAAGTATCCATTTTTTTCTTTTTTTCGGGAAAACCTCTTTCTATGAGGAAGCAAATTTATTTGATACTTATGAGGAAGCAAAATGTTCATAAAATGAGCACAAATAAATACGTCCATAGTAATTTGTAGCCGTATTATTGTTTGTGACTATCTTCTTTTATAGAAATGCTAAAAAGTTATGGTCCTTCCTGAAATTTTTAAGTTTGCTTTGGTTTTTTAATTATGAACAATTGATATAGAAACAAACCAGAAAAAGAGTAAAAATATTAAATTGCGAAAAAAATGAAATACTGTTTAAAAAATTACTCTTGTCGATGTTCACTTATTATTTGTTCATAACTAAGAAGTCAAACAAAAGCTAAAAATTCAAGGGGAAACCCGCATTTTACTGGCATTGAGCTGAGAGAAGATAGTTATGAATAATAAAAAATTGTGTGAACAATTATGTTTGTCAACTTGCATCAATTATTATTTCGTTTTTAGTGAAACGTGGACAAACACATAAAAATTTCAGAAAAAACCGCAACCATCAAGCATTATTGTAAGAGAATATGGTTATTAATAATACATTGGTCAAACAATAACTTCTGCTAACTTTAACCTCGTTCTAATTGAAAATTTTAAAGTAGATTAAAAAATTCAGAAAAAAACGGCGATTTTCTAACTCCATTCTAAGAGAAAATTGCTATAAGCCATAATAAACTTTGTGAACACTCTCTTTAAATATCTAATAAACTAAAAGAATGTACTAAAGGAAATCGCAAAAACAAATAATCAGCGCCACATACTCGAAAAACCCAATTTTTCACTTATGCGGGTTGTTTGGTACCCCATGAAAGAGACTTATAGAGGTTAAATTCAAAAAGTAATTTTGGATTAATATTCTCTGGCTAATTGTGAAGAGAAATGTTGAAGGTCAACTCGATACACTTAATATTGACGATTCCGAATATAATTTTCAAAAACACCTTTTTTTTACACATACATGCAAAACCCTCGTTCGGCCACTATTTACAGGCATTGAAAATAGTGGATTCGACATCGTGAGCAAAGGCGATGTGTATAATCCCCAACATCGGTGAGCAAAATTCTTGCATCGGTGAGCAAAATTCTCTCCATGGTTACCAAAATCTTTTGCTCACCATTTTTACTACTAGTGCCATCTAGCGTCGTAAACGGTTACTATGTTAACATCGAGTTGGGTCAGTGAGGTTATATTGGCCCATTTGGTCTCTCGCATCGAAATATAGTATCTCCTTATGGGAAATACGTGTTAAATTTCATGGGGCTTGTGGGACCTCTAAATATAATTTTAATCCAACAAAAAAAAACGAATTTTTTGTAGATTCGATCATATTTGGGTGGAATATGCATGAGAATTCGAAGAAAAAAATGTCCCAATACATTTTTGAACCACTGTGCTCTATATAGTTAAACCCAGTAAAATAAAATTTATCATGAAAATCTTCACTTTCATTATAGGATTACAACGAAGATGAAACAGCCAATCTGAAGCAAAAACTCGAAGAGTTAATGACGATGCGAGATCAATTAAAACTAGACCTCCAAGTCGAGAAAACGACCACAAAGGAGACTCTGAAAGCTTTCGACAAACTCTCATCAGAACGCAATGAGCTGGAGCAAAAAATGGAAAATCTGAGGGAAGAAATTGAAACTATCTCAAGGAGCTACAGAGATGCTGTCGAAGAATGTTCAGTCTGCAGAAACCAGTTGGAAGGCCTTCGAAAGGAAGCTTTCCATCAGCGAGAATACGAGACTACCTTGAAATCCAAAATGTCTTCTCTGACAGAGGAGTTAGTCTCGACAAGAATGGAATTGGAGGCTGCAAACTCGAGAAATACCTCTCTCGAGAAAGACTTGGAATTAATCGCAATTCGAGTGGCGGACCTTGGAAGGGAGAACGATGATCTGAGGGGTGGATTGAACAAAGCGGAAATTGAGCGACAGAAGCTTGCGGAGGAATTAAGTAAATTGAGAGAGGAGAATCGCCAGAATGAAACACACTTGAAAACTAGGACAGGCGAACTCGAGGAGATGAAATCGCAAAATACTGGGGTTCAGCAAGCAATCTATAAGGCTGAAAAACTTGAAGCAAAAAGAACGATTAAATCATTAAAAAATCAGAACTCGGATCTCGAGCAAGAGTCTCGACAATTCGAATGCCAATTGTCCAAACTGCGTGAGGAAAACATCCGGTTGGAAAAAGCAGAGTTCGATCTGAAAAAGGAAAAGGAAAAAGTGGAGTGCGACCTCGATAGATTAAAACAGGAGCTCGATGATTTGAGAAAAGGAAACGAGAAACAGGAAACCGAATTAGTGAAACAAAGGAGTGCTAAGGAGAGTTTCGAGATCGAGAAGATTGGAGACGAGAAACTTAAGAGGAAAGGATTGGAGATCGTAATTCAAACGTTGAAAACAGATACGACTGATTTTCGAAAGGATGGTTTAGAAATTCGAATGGAATCAGAACAAACGTTGGAAGAATTAGAAGTGGTAAATGCTAAATTAAATCTCAAGGAGGAAAAATTTGAAACGATAGAAAAAGAATTGGCTAAGAGAAAGGAAGAAAATGAAAATTTGAGGATTCAGTTAGAACAATTCAAAGAGAATATTGAGGTTTTTAAGGAAGAGCGGAATAAATTGAGAAAGGATAATGAGGAGATTAGAAGCATAAGTGAAATGCAATGCGAGATCAATTTGGTACTTAAAAAAAAGTTACAGGATTCCTTGAAGGAAAATGAAAAGTTGGGAATAACGCAAATGAAATTGAATAACCTCGATCCAAAGTTAAGGGAATTTTACGAGGATTATAGCGCCATCAAAAAATCTTTGAAAGTTGCTTTAGAAGAGATAAGTGACCTGAAGCAAGAAAAAATAGAATTATTGAAAAGGAATTGTGTTAATGGAAAGGATCATGCTCTTCAATTATAGAAACATTTCGAAAGAAGTAATTTTGTAAATATTTGTAAAAATACTTCATTTTATAAATACTTCATACTGATGTTAGAGAAAACTATGAAAAAGTAGGTCACTGAAAATTTCAAATCTTTTATATATCATATTGAGGAAAAAAATCACCCTACGGAAAAGCTTAGCTAACCTTTGAATAAAATATATCATTTTTTGGATTGAAATGTTTTTAAAAAACAATCTCCCTTCTTCACCTTTCATCACATTTGGTTCAAATGTTGTAAAAAATCACACATGAACTTCCACAGGTTTGTAAAGTTTCATGAAACATAAAAAGTTTCAAATAGTAAGGAGGAAAAATTTAAAATATTAAAAAATTGTCATTAAGTATTAAATTTAAGCATTTATTTCTGTATTATTATACATTAATATTAATATGTCAATGTTGATACTAAAATTAGTATAATGTAATATAAATATTAATATAAAAATTATTATAAATATTTAATACTGTATCAATACGACGCCATTACATATCCTAAAATATTGCTAGGTTCGACACATTTTGTGTAGTCCGGATCTAAAACTGTGCAGTGAAGAATTAATTTTATTTTCTAAACAAAATTTCCTGGTTTCTAAGATGATATTTCAAAAGTATTTTTTATTTTTATTATTTCCCCAGTAAGAAAATCCAACTATTTTTAGTTATAAGCTCATTCTTTTTGGCTAAAAATTTGATTACATTCTCGAAACAATTTTGTTAAAAAAATCATCCTTTTTGGTTGGAAACTCAACTGTTATGTTGAGAATTCATTTTTTTTTTATTGAAAATTTAACTATTTTGGTAGAAAATTCAAGTAATTGGTTCAAAATTAACTCTTTTTGTTGAAAATTCTACTTCTTTGTACAAAAAGTGTCTTTTTAACTTGAAAATTCAACAATTTAGTAGACATTTTTTTACGTTCTTGACCAACAAATCTTTTTTGTATGAAAATTCACCTCATTTAGTAGGAACTAAACTTTTTTTGGTTGGAAAGGCAATTGTTTTGTTAAAAATTAATCTGTTTTGGTTGAAGATTCTACCAGTTTTTTTTAAATTCTTTTATATATATATAAATTCAACTGTTTCTGATTTGAAATAAAAATATTTTATGGCTGAAATATCAACTACTACATTTTTTGTTGAGAATTCATATTTTTTATTTGAAAATGTAACTACATGGTGAAAAATTCCTTTTTTGTTTCAGTGTTTATGATTTTAGTTGAAAATTCATCTCTTTGGTTGAAAATTCAACTATTTGGTTGAAAATTAACATTTTTGTTAAAAATTCATATTTTTAACTGAAAAATCGTTTTTCATTGAAAATTCAACAATTTTGGTAAATAACCGTCTTTGTGGTTTGAAAGTTCATCTCTTTTGGTAGAAATTGAATCTTTTTTGGTTTAGTTCTCTCTCAATTTGAATCAGTTACAACTTTTACAAATATTAATTAGTGACTGAAGTCCATCAATGAATCAATTTTCTGTACTGATAAATCAGTAAACTTCCTAACTTCTCAGTAAAAATAACTGATTCATAGCTAGAATTCAGTCACTGATTGAAATTGGAAAAGATTTTTACTGATTCAAATCTATTATTATTAATCTGTTTTGGTTGAGGATTCAACTGGTTTGTTGAAAATTCGGTTTTTTATGAACTCAACTATTTCTGATTTAAAATAGAATTTTTTTGTGACTGAACTACATATTACATTTTTCGTTGAGAATTCATATTTTTTATTTGAAAATTTAACTAGATGGTTAAAAATTCATTTTTTTATTACGTATTCATCATTTTAGTTGAAACTTCATCTCTTTTATTGAAAATATAATTATTTGATTAAAAACTCAAGTATTTTCTTTAAAAATATACTCTTTTGTAGAAAATTATTCTTCTTGGTTGAAAAGTCATTGCTTAGGTTAAAAATTCAACTATTTGGTTAAAAATTCATCTATTTTATTTAAAATGGTATATTTTTACTTAAAATGTTAGGAATTTAAATAGCTTTAAAATAAATTTAATATGGTAGCCAGATTAGTTTTTTTGTATAGAATTTATTTTCCTATTTTCTTGAAAAATCTCCCACTTCCCCTGTTTTACAGCATTTTAGCCTGTGACGCCGGTTATGGATAAAGTTAAAAATATGTTTTATTTTTGTTTTTAAGACGAATTAATTTTCAACGAAAGATGTTTTATTGTTATTAATTTAATAAATTATTGAATGTTTTAACATGATTTATTTCTATACTGGGGTTTTCACAATGATTTTTCCAGAATCGAGAAAAAATATAAGAAATTCCTTATAGGCCTATATTGGATTTTCTATATTATTTTTTCGTAAAGGCCTAACAACCATAAGAATGAATTACGAACGCGTTGAACAGTTTTGAAATTATGGAAAAAATTATATTAAACTCAACAAAATTTTCAAAAATAGGTAATGTATTCTACTTCTGAAAAATAAATGGCTCCCCATTTATTTTATCTCAGTCCAGCTAAGTTCCAAACTTTCCTTAAAAAGAGGAGAAAGAAACAGCAAAGAAAAAATTGTATTTCGATCGACACTGTTCAATTTTTTTTTTCGATCAAAACTGTTCAATTCTAATGACCTACTCTTGCATGGCTTCCCCTACCAAAAAGTTTAGGATAATTGTTTTAAATTGTATTTATCCTGGTGGACATTTTTTACACAAAAGTACAAAAAACTACAATAATTTTTACAGGAATCTACAAATAAATGCAATAAATTATAATCAAAATTACAGGAGAGTACAACTTTATTCTATTATTCAGACGAATTTTGTACGTTGCAGCCAAAAAGTTGTTCTTTTCCGACCTAGGATAACAAAATATTTAGAATATGGCAATGAGATATAGCTATTACAAAAAAAGCTGTTAAGTTTAAAATTTAAAGGAATGGCAGAATATTAAAAGGCAATAATTAATCATCCTTTTAAAAAAATCCTTACACTCAAAGCTTTTTTTTCAAATACAGTGAAACCTGGATTTACTCCCCTGGGATACGTGAGCGGCGTTTGCGGGAGGATGTGCGGTGTGCACTCAGGCGTGACAAAACTGAGAGAGAAACAGGAGAGAAATAAAACAGGAGGGAGACAAAATAGTTCCGAGTCTCTGGATTTAACGTCAAGGTCAGCCCCAAAACCCACGCTAAATCCAGGTTCAACTGTATAAAGCAATCGATTGGACACCATATATATATCATTTAAAATTTTGTCATTGCAATGTTCTTAATATTTATCATCCTAGGTAAAAAAAGTACAACTTTTTGACTATAATAAAAAATTAATTCAAGTGCTCTATAATTTACGTAATTAAAAGACGTTAAACTAAAAATTTTCAAAAAACAGAAGTCACGCTACCATTCTCAATGCTATAAATTGAAGAATGAATCAAAAAATTTATAAATTAAACAAATTATATCATTTTAATCAATTTTAAATTTAAAAAAAAAATCATTTCAAAATTTTCCAGGAATCTAATGAAAATTTTGTTATAATCTTGGAAGTTAAATTTTTCCTACAATTTTTCAAACATCCTGCAAAATTAAAAAAATTGCAATAAAATCTTCCAGATTCTTTTTTGAAAATTTTGGAAATATTTTTATATATTCTGTTTAAATTAATTTTTCGATAAGAAATCATTTTTAGTTTTTCTAGGAATTTTGATTAAAAAACATTATTCTTTTTAAACCTTTCAAAATTCTTGAAAACTTCTACATTTTTTGTTCAAAATCTTCAAAAATCTACATTGTATTTTAAATATTTTAAAATATTTTCAAGTTTTAAATTATTTTTGAATCATTACAAAACATCTCAATATACCTTAAGCTTCCTCCAATTTTTCCAAATTAATAATTGTTTAATTGTTATTTATTAATCAAAAGAGTTTTTCTTAATCTTTTTAAATATTCTCTGAACATTAGTTTTTCAAAATAAAAAAATCATTTTAACTTTCACCAACAATCTTAAGAAACTTTTTTTATTTTCTTAAAACCTTCAAAGATCCTTAAAAAGCTTCAAAATTTTATTTTGAAATACTGAACATTCTAGATATTTAATAAGTCTCATACTTTTTAAAGATAACCACTCTTGATCCGATACGGAACTGAAGTTAGGTGCGTTTCTAACAATTGATATAATAATTTAATAAAATCCATCGGTTTTATTATTAGTGCAACAGTGATGACTGTGTCACTGAATGTTAATGTCTTGCAAAATAAACTTATAAACTCTTTTAAATAAGGGGTTTTCCCATTAAAATGCATTTCCCTGTCTGAATTGATTCACGTAAAATTATTTTGAAAAATAAATAACATCTCTGATTCAAAATTACGTTTGATAGATATGAATACTAGTTAGTTACTAGTTAAATTTTAATTTTAAAAAAAATTGCATGACTGAAATTGCTGCTTAATCTGTGATTTATTATAATAGAAAAAGGTCTTTGTAAAAGTATAATATTTTTTAAAAATTGTAGTTTCTTCTAGAAACTTATATATTACATGTCCTATAAAAATCGACAGTAAAGTACAAGTCGAAGCGTTGACGCGGATTCTAAATGTATTGCTCGTAAAAATGTATATTTTTTTATTTAAATTCGTACGTTTCTACAATAAACTACTAGTATTCACAATATAATTTCAAGTACAGTTTACCAATATTTCAACTTTGGTGAAATCTTGTATTTATTGTGAAGATTTGTAATTTTCTACACTAATTTACGTGAAATTTAAAATGTTTTTATGACGTCAAATATCCAAATTGAAAAAATGTAAAATCCTGTAGTCTTCTGTAGTACCTTGTAGATTTTCACAACAAAGTAAAAAAAATATGTTAATAAAAAGTTATACAAATTTTTGAATTTTAGAAACTTATACCTTATTATGAAGTTTTTTAATTTTAAATTTTCAACTAAAGTGATGAATTTTAAACTAAAATGGTGAATCTTCAACTGGAATAATTGAATTTTCAACTGCGGAAGAGATGAATAAATTTTTAACTAAAATTGTGGAATATTCAACTGGATTGCTTAAATTACCCACACCGTGTGGTGAGAGTTTGCATCACATCCCAACAGCAGAGGGATTTTATTCTCCTGACAGTGCCGAATTAGAACCTCCACATCTCTAGGAGGCGGAGGTCCCCCAGCATCGCCGGGGAAATAAGCCGAAGCGATAAACACCTCTAGCCTTTCTCTGCTACTGCCCCTGAGTCTCGCCTTGATAACGGTGAGATCTCTAGAGCAGAATTTAGGCACCAAGATCGCATCCATAACCAGAGTTCTTGGATTAGGGCAATTCCTGCCTGCACCACTGACAAGCGCCTGGCCAGAAACGCCGAGGCGCCCTTGCTGTGGTGCAGATTAATCTGCATCATGGGGATTCCCGTCTCAGACATTGAAAGGCGAATTCATGGCCCCCAGATTAGGTAGGTAATCCAGAGCCGCAAAGGCTCCAGAAGTTCGCACCGCTCGTGATGGACTGCCCCCTGAGGAGCCTTCCACCACTGGCGGTGGGTTAGAAGAGGGTCCCGGAACAGGCCCCTCATTGTTTTTGTTTTGTTTTTCGTGTTTTATTTAAATGTCCTACGAGAAGCTAGGGAAATGAGAAACACCCTCTGCAGAGCCCGGCTTTCTGGGGGCTGTTCTACATACTATGGGATTCGACCTGGTGTCCCAATGTCCCCGTTAAGGCACCTCCTTTGAGACCCCTGCTTGTCCGCCTCTACTGAGGGCGGCAGACCGGGATGTTCAAGAATTTGTTAACCCTGGTACCATTCAGCCCTTGACACGGCGATCACATCGCAGCTTGGGAGCATGAGAACACGCGTCCTCGATATTCCAGGAGACTTTGCTATTAGCCCCTGGAAGGATCGCTCCTTAGTTTAAGTCGCACTGACGAGAGTCCGTCATTTCCCCAGACTAGCTACACCTTGCAATGCAGCCTCTCTAGTTCACCTATCCAGATCTATAGCCCTATGAGACTCATAAGCCCTCCCAAGGTCCCGCGATCCCTAGGAAGAGTTCGGCAAAGTTGATGGCAATTTAAAAGAAAAATATTGCCAATAATACAAATGTTTACCGAGAGGGAGAGGGTGAACTTTTTGGATTCTTTTTTTCGGTACCATCGACATCAGCTATTTACAATTTTTGTAATCAATAAGTATTTCCGAAAATTTCCGCAATTTAACTCATGAAGGTCAAATGTTTATTTTTCCATAGAATTACTATGATAACAAATTTACGCACGCGACAAATCTCCTATTTTTAGCTTCGCAGAAATTACCGTTCCGCGAATGAACATTTTTATGATTACTTAGGAATTAAGTAATACCTATTTTTTTAAAGATAAAAATTCATTAAAAAATTACTTTAGCATAATTTTATAAAGAAATTCATCAAAATTAAGTGGAAAATTTTTTCCACCTCATTTGTTTATGAATATTTTACCTTCGGAAAATGTCAAAAATATTTTGTAAATGCTAAAAAAAATTTCCATTTAAGATTACAATTTTTGTCAAAGCGCAATTAAAAAAAAGCGCTTTATTTTTCTTAAACAAAGCCTGATTGAGATAACCAAATTTTGTTCCTTGACCTGATTTATAAAATATAAAAATATGAGAAGAACAAATGAGAAGCTGAAATAATCTATGAGATAAAGATTCCAGTATATATACATTATATTATCATTTAACGAAGAAGTAAAATAATAATTATTTTTCACAGCTGACCTAATTCTTCACTAATACGGTAATCAGTTTTTTTGCGGTTAGCAAAAAATGAGGACCCTTTCTACTCTCGTTCAATTATTGGCTACTATCCTTCATTTTATTGGTAAATATAATAATATAATAGATAATGATATCAACGTTTTTCACATGTTTAAAAGCTTTGCGCAGAAAAGTGTTTTCCCAAAATTCTACTTTTCCTAATTTTTATCATATCGATTTGACTGAACGCCAATTTACCCTAACTAGCATCAACAATCGCGAGCGAGCTTCTTTCAATCTGAGGGGAGAAATAATTTATAATACAGAATAAAAATTTCGAAATAGTAAGTAAGTAATAGTAGCTTGTACGAAAATCAAAAGTGTTTTATAAATCTTCGGAAATCATTTCAAGTTTTGAAATATTTTGTAATAACTTCAAAACCTCTTAAATTCTTGAACATTCTCAAACCTATTCGCAATTTTCTTACAATTTTTCATAATCTGTATAAAAAATGCTTTCAAATCTTCAAGATTTCCTTTCACATTATATTATCCTCTTGAAATTTTCTTAAATGTTCTGCAAAAACTAATTTTTTAAATAAAAAATCATTATCATGTTCATTATTAAAATGAGTGGTGTATAAAATTCTGAATCTTAATAAATAAAAAAATTGTTAGGGAAAGGATAAGGGTATGTTTTTAAGTTTTCTATTTTCCACGAGATTATTTTATTTTATCTCAAATATATCAACTTTGCACAAGATATTTTCATTCGACAATAATTGATATAGATATAAACAATTGATTCGATTTAGTGAAATTTTGAACAACAAAATTGAACTTTTAAACAAAAAAATAAACATTTTCAACCCAAAAGATTCACTTTCTACAAAAAAAAAACGCATTTTTAATAACAAATGTGAATGGAGGGAGAAAGAAAAAATGGAAAGTGAGATAGAAATGCGCAGGTATAGAGGAGATAAGTCAATTCAAATATCTCAGTTTTATAATGCAAGCGAATGGAAAACACGGGATATCACGGAAAGGGTTAAGAAAGTAGCGGAGGCACTGAAACAAATATCAGGAATAGAAAAAAAATAAAAAAATTTGGAACAGGCGAATAAAATCGTTTTACACGTTGGCATGACCGATAGTAGGCTATGAGACAAAGGTATGGGAATGGGAAGAAAGGGACGAGATAAAGAGGTTGCAAGAGAGATATATTAGCTGAACATTAGGGGAAGACTGGAGAACTCCAGGTTATATGGTAAGAGAAGTGGCTCAAAGGGATAAGTTAAGGACAACAGCGGGAAAGAGAGCGTGGAAATTCGAAGAGACATTAAGGGAGAGAAAGAAGAGAGTTGTTTATACGTCGAGGAAGAGAAGAAGGAGGAAATGTAGATTAGAAGTGACTAAAAACACGATTTTGGATGTTTAGATGAGAGAAAAGGAGGAGAGAGTAGGATTGAAATAGAATGTTAGGACAATTTCAGAGGACAAGGGACCGAGAGGAGATTGCATTAAGGAGGTGCAAAATCTAGATCAGTTAAAGAAGAACAAAGATCTTCTTTGCTGCCGCAATATGCACACACACGCGAGAAAGCGAAGAAACCATACTTGTGCCACATAAAAATTTAATTCTACCTTTCTTGTTATAGGGTTAAGTTCGCAGTTCGATTGTTTGCCTAATGGGGCCCCTATTCCTGGTGTTTCTCGTGGCAGACCTTCTTTTTCTGAAAGAAATAATTCAACAGAGAGGACTCTTGCTCCTGCAGAGTATTTTTTTCGTGCCAGGTCAAGGTCTCCTCAAGCAAGGCCTCATCCTTCTTCCAGAACCAGCCATTCTTCTATAACGCTTTCTAGGGGATTTGTACTTGAAAATTTTAGACTTATTCGGCTTATTTCGCGCGCGAATCCGCTCTTGATATTTGAACTTCGAAAATACACTTTTCCTGCTTCTAAGCCAATTGAATTAAAACTAGTTTATAATTTCTATCCTATGCCAATCCAAGAACAAATTGTAATATCAACATCCGATGGTGAAGTCTTTGCAATATTGGATGATCATGGTATTCTTGCTGGATTGTATACGTATTACAAGAGGGGGAAAAGACGGGCAAAAATAAACATGGAAAGCGGCACGGTTGTCGCATTGACCAAAGAAGAACTCAAAGAAGTTCCGGTAGGTGCCCAACGTCCAATCGCACGATTTTATCAAATAGAGCTGGCGAACCCCGAGTAAGCCACAATCCTTCTCACAATTATTGTATTTTAAGAAAAAGTGAAAAATTGAAATATAATATTGTTTTTATCTAAAGTCGGATCGAAATGTTACAAGTTACTCCTAGTTAGAAACAAGAATAAAGAGTTGATTATCTTAATGCTTTTATATGTCATAAATGCTCTAGCCCGCTCTTTCATATCCTTTCTCTTTTATAAGTTCTATGATCTTCATTATAGGTATATCCCGAATATTTAAACTCTAACACTTCTTCTAATTTTAATCCCTTTCATCTCGCAGTCCATGTTCTTTTTCCTTCACCTCCTTTTCTAAACTTCACTATATTTGTCTTTTCTACATTTAACTTTGATTTTTTGCCATCTAAGTATTTCTCTAATCCTTCAATTAGGCCATCCCATCATCATCCTTTGAAATGACCACTATACCGTCTGCTGGCAGTTATACCTTTTTTCTCATCCGAAGTCCTATACATCGTTCTCTCTTGTCCTCTTCTTCGCCACCTCTTTTTCTATCTCGCCTTGGTCCAATAGTTCAAACACCGCCTTCTAATCAACGGCCATGCTATCATCCCCCTTTCCTCATTTCAATCCTTTTATTCACCAAATAACTTATAGAATATTGGAATTAGCGTCACATCTTTTTAGATCATTTTTTGAAACCTTTACAAGTTTCAAATTATTTTTGAATCATTTAGAAACTTTTATACCTTCTAAATATCTGCTAAAATTATTCAAATTTTTCCTGTGTTTTTGAAAACATTCTGCATGAACTTTGTAACCTTCTATCCATTAAAAGGATTCTAATTTTTCTAAAAATTTCAAAATCTTCAGCAAAATTAGAAAATTGCCTTCAAACCTTCCAGATTCTTTTTCGACAATTTAGGAAATCTTTGGAAACGTTTTGAAATCTTTTTAAATATTCTCTTAATTTTCTTTTTTTTTTTTAAATACTTACTCTTCAAAATCATTAGGCAACTTTGAATTCAAAATGCCTCACTTGTATTACATTTTGCAATTTGACAAAATTTCCTTAATTTTGAAACTTACCAGACACCTTCAGAAAGATGTCCAAAAAATTTTGTGAATTCCTACATAAATGTTAAATTGAGATTCAGATTTTCGTCGAAGCAGGATTAAACTTTATATTATTTGTCTTTTTTATCTCTAGAAAAACTAAGGTTTAAACGCTTCGAGGTAAAAATATCGGATTTTTATTTTATAAATTATATAAATAAGCGACGAGTTGTTTTTGAGAATACACCATTGGTTTTGGCAATTTGCAACCCTTCGATTAACGATTAAATAACTTTTCGTTCAGCATAGCTTCGATAGGTTTGCTCAAGTCCTTGCTATTGATCATAAGAATTTCACAACAAACTAAATTTCAACCTACAGCAATGCAATCCAAAAATAAATTTTACTTTTTTCACAGAAAGATATTTTTTGAAATTTTTTTAGAGTAGAAAGAATGCTTGGGTTTTCTTTTCTTAAACACTTGAATAAAAATTCAATAATTTATTAACGAAACTAACTTTAAGTATTCCGGTACACCCAAAAACGCCGATAATGTCCCGATGATGACAATAAACATGACGATCACGATCATTTTACATGTGAATATCGTGGTGGTGTCATCAATATTGTAATATTAACAGTATCGGACTGTTCATAATTTTTGTTCCATAGAGCGTGTTATTGATCAGAATAAAGTTAGAAAATTAAAACAGTACGGACATTGCCTCCATAATAGGACGCTCTAAAAATAATTCTCAGTTTTGAGAGAACTACAAGTTTTGAGGTTTGAGGACTATAAACAAAGAAAAATGTATACCTTTTACAAAACTAGTGGAAGGCACAAATGTAAAGCTTCGATTCATTAACTCTTTTAGATGTATGTCTAGTAGTCTTGAAAATATAGCATCATATTCAATTAACGATGAGAAAAAAAACTACTCGACCAGATTGTAAAAATAACGATGAATTCAACCTAATAACAAGAAAAGGTGTTTTTTCTTGTGATTATATTGGTAGATAGAAAAAACTGCACAAGAGACAATTGCCGTAAGAAAAGTTTTTATTCAGAATGGAACGATTCAAATGTTTCCTACCAAAATGATCAATATGGTTGCAAAGTATGGGGAAAATTTAATGTTAAAACTTTGGGCGAATACTCTGACTAATATTTAAAAACTGAGTTTTTACTTCTGGATGATATGTCATGAAATTTCATAAAAACTTGTTTTTCAAAATACAGTTTAGATCCACTAGACTATTACGCAGCACAGGGACTCACTTTTGATGCAATATAAAAGCATGTTGGTATTTCTACTTGAGTTGTTTACTGAAATGGAAATGCTGTTATTTATTGAAAAATGCATTTAGGGTTGGGCTGTCTCAATGCTCAAATAAATAAGCAAAGGTCTATAATAGATTTATGGGTACAGATTTTAATGCATACGAACTAGAGTCTCATATCATGTACTTTGATATTAACAACCAATATGCTGCAACTATGAGCGAATATTCGACATACAAAGATTCTGAATGGTACACAAAATCTGAGAATGATACAAATTTGTTCAATATTCCTCATGATTCACTAGAAAGCTATCTTATCTTATCTACTATCTTAGAGGTGCATTTAGAACACCCTGAAGAAGTTCATGATTTACATGAAGACTTAACTGTATGGACAGAGGATTTGACACCTCCTATCCCAAAATGCACAATTCCTAAATAAGAGCCAAATTTGCAGCCAAAGAAAAATTATGTAGTTTATTATACAAATTTATAACAATACTTATCCTTGTGAATGAAATCGACTAAGGTGCATAGAGTATTAAAATTTGAACAAAAACCGTTGACGTGTTGGTTATCAGATGCAACGTCTGATCCCAAAAGTTCTATTTTATGATACGATAATATAACCATTTTTTATTTTTAATATTTTTTCTATGATAAAATCAATTACTTTAAACAAATTATTTTCTGGTTATTAACAAAAAGCGAATGACTCCTAATGATATTATTATAATTGAAAGATGATGGTTAGATTTTACAAATTCATAAAGGAGTAGATATATTATGGAGCATTATTTCTGAAGTTGTCTAATCGGACTAAAACTTCGGCAATGTGGATGGCAATTTATAAGACAAAATATTTCCATTAAGACAAATATTCATCATCACTTCTCGTCCTTGGAAAAAAAGTGCGATGGACGTACGGATGGACGGACAAACACCCGCCCGAAATATGAGGGTTTCTCTTTGAGGCTACGAAACCCTAAAAAGAAGAATTTCTTGTAAAAGAGGAAAAGTGGGATTAGGGGAAAGAGTGTGGAGTCTGTAATTAGTTAATCCTAAGTTTAATTAATAATAATTTATAATTTAAATATTTTTCAGAAAGAAGTTTTTGTTTGTGGACTTTCGTTGGAAGGTGCAGGGTGGGACTTGAGAAATAAGAGATTACGCGAATCTGTAAATAAACTGTTATTCGTGATGATGCCCGTAATACACATTTTTGTACCGTACAATGCACCATATCAAATTCCAAAACTGCATCAGGAAATTCATTTTTTTAAGACATGTTTCTTTTATTTGCTTAATTATCTATGAAATGTGGATAATTATATAACAGACTGGAATAATTCAAATTAAATTTAAATTATAAAAACTACGTCCAATTATTTTTTTTTTGGTTTAGTGCCCCGTTTACAGAAAACTGATGAGAACATTAGTTTTATTGGTAACACCCCTTTGACTGCAAACAATAAGAGCCCCAGAATTTTATATAATTCGAGGGGCGGCGTTACTCCATAATAACAAGTACTTTGAGTAACAATTTTTTTAATGGTGCCAGATTTTTGATGAATTTTTACGCATTCTGGTATGAACTAGTAATTCGATGTAACGAGAAAATAAAAAACTAATTAAGATCCATGTTTCTCAAAGCGTATTTATTTTAAAAAATATAAAAAATTTCGGAAATCGTATATTTCGACGAATGACCAAAAACCAAATTTACAAAATCACCATTTCTTTTTCACCATTCTAAATATGTAAATCAGGGTAAAATTGTAAATATCTAACTTACTCACAAATATCATGTTTCTTACATAACTAATTAATCATTGGCATCAAAGACCGCACCATGCTTCTGATATGTGGGTCCCTCCCCCCATTGATGTGAAACATTATTGATAATAAAACTTGATAAAAATGATTAATGTATTGCATATTCCAATTTTCCTCCATATACTCGTATAAGTCAGATAACAAAAACTTATTCACTTATTTAATTAGATATACATCTATACGGAGGTTTGTGAGACCTCAGGTCCATGTTAGTGCAAAAATGAAGTCACGTGCATACTTGAGGGTTAAAAAGTAAAATACTTTTTGGAATCACATTCTCTATATTAAATTTACGTATTGTCCGTACTGTTAAATTAAATAATGGTAACACTGTCAATACTGTATGTGTGCTTTCAACACAGTTATGGGTATTTCTCCATATGAAAGTCACTTTTGCTTCCCCGTGTAATATCTTTCAAAATATTTGTTGAATTTTTTTAAAATTAGGTATATTTTTTTTCTTTTCAGTAACATTGACTAAAAGCATAAGAGAGATGTAGATTATTTTATCTGAAAAAATATATTAAACAAGCATTAATTACGTGAAAAAATTACTTTTCTTCTTTAATAAAATAAAAATTCTGACTGTTACTTTTTAAAAGTCTGTATAAAAAATATTGTTCATTCATATAGATTTTTAGTTGATTGCACTTAAAAACAATAGAATTTTTTGTTTCAAAGCTTTCTCCCTGTTTTTCTTGTACGTGCGTATACTTTGGTGATTTTTCATTCCACTTAATGTAATCGCACTTTACAGCATCAATATGTAAAAAATTATCTGAATTTACAAAATATATATCAACGCTGTCATTAATACTATTTGCAATTAATGAAATTTCAACTGCAAATCTGCAAAAGTAAAAAGCTCAATGTTAAATCATCAAAATTTAATCATTTTCAATGTTAAATCATCAAAATTGAACTATTCGAAATTGTATCATTTTCTATGATACACATTAAATATGGCAGAGTCTACTATTGAGAATATACAAAATTAAATAATTTTCAATTGTAAATCTTGAAAATTGAAATGTTGAAAAAAACTTTTAAAATTACATACATTTAAAATATAAATTTTGAAAACTAAATAATTTGTAATTCTACGTATATTTTAGAAATTCAAGAATTTTCAATTGTAACTCATTGAAATTGTCGAGCTTTGAATTATAAATCTTTAAAATTAAAGACTTGAAGAGATTTAATTTTTAAAAATTTTGAATTTAAAATGATTCAGGTTTTGAGTTTTTTCAATTCAGCGTTCTGTAATTTTCATGATTTACATTTGAAATTTCATCAATTTGAAAGATTTAGAATTGTAAACTCTAGACAAAATTTAAGAATTTTTATTTATACATCTTTAGAATTGAATAAATTTCAATTTTCAATCTTCACAATTGAATATTTTTGAATTTTAGCTCCTCAAAATTGTACTATTCGAAGAAAAGCATTCAAGAATGCATAATTTTCTATTATACGTATTAAATATATTGAAGAGTCTTTAATTGTAAATCTTCAAAATCGAAGAATTTTCCATTATACACCCTCAAAATTGAACTACATATCTACAAGATAGAGAAAAGGCTTAGAAACTTTTTTGTAGAATTTCTTAAGTTTTTTTCATATCTCGTTACTTTATTACAAAAAAAAGTTATTTTCAATTTTCATGAAAATAAATCAAGAAAAACCAACGATGGCCTTCTTGAGAAAATTGAGTTCGAAGATTTTCAGAAAAACCGCCGCGATTTTGTCAGTTTTTATTTTCTTTTCAAATTTTCTGACGGATTTTGAAAGCGAACAAAAAGATTTACTATAATTGAAAAGGAAAAGTCAAATATCAATATTGGTTTAGATACTACAACAGTTTAAAAAGAAATTTCAGCCAATTTTTTGTATTGAATGAATTTGAAATGATTTATATTGAATCCGGCCTAAGATATATTTTTAAGCTCAAATACTTTCAAAAATGTTTATTCTAGCACCAATAGATAGCTTGAATAAAACACATATTTCAAAATACTTTTGCAAAAAAATTCTTCCTATCCAAAGTGACCTTATATAGAGTATCACCCTTATACAAGAAAAAATGAATGTAACTGTGTGCAAATATATTTTTTAGAGATTCATTGAGAAAGTTCATATGGTTGCAAACTGTTTGTTCTATGGCAATCTTATCAGTGAATTACAATTCTAACAGTATAATCTACTTAAGAATAATAATAATAATAATTAATTTTAATTTAATTAATAATTAATAGTATATTACACCATAAGGAGGGTTAGACGTGAGGACCTGTTTATCCCTCCGAGTGATGTACGATAATTTATTCGAAATCCGCATTTTATGAGACTGCAGGGGCGACTGAGAAGTGAGTGTTATTTGCTCGTGAAAACATACGAATGACGTGGTAGTCATCTGCTTGGTTGTGATTGGTAATCTCGCATGGCGCGAAATTTGAACATGTTTTGGTCCGCGCAAGATTATATATATGTCTACAGGAGAATTAGAGACTACGTTGTGCGTTATTCAGTGGCCATTTGTGGAACTAGTAATATTTCAGTGTGGCGGCGTTCGAAACTAATAATACTTCCTTAGGCTTTCTAGCGCTAACATTTCGGGGGGCGCTACAGGCTCACAACACGGTGGCTCATTTCGTTCATTATTTGTACTTTTTTTTTAAACAAGTGTAAATAATCAAGTTTTTTGTCGTTTTAAGTGTCAAGTTTTAGATATGTTTCTTCTGATTACTGCTGATGTTGCTATTTTTTATATAAAGTACAATAGAGCTATTAAAACAAGTGCAAGAGAAGTTTGCATGGTTACACTTGAAACTCCATTATATCGTCCCCAATTTTCATCTCGGTTGCAATAATTAGTTTTACAAATTCGAGTGTCGTAATATCCATGCTTGAAAGGATTTTCTTCCCTCACGCAGTCATGTAAAACTGTTCTTCTATGCAAATCTGAAAGATAAAAATATAGCAGTCTCGAATAATAACAGAGTTTTATCAGAGTGTCTACCCAATGTATGATTTTAAATTTTCGGTCATTTCCCGGTTTTATCCCGTTTAATTAAAAAGAGTTCTGTTTTAAAGATTTGAATGATTTCAAATTTCTAATATTTCTGATTTTGATCAGGGAATTTCGCAAAAGCAATATAATTTTGAGTTAGAAAATTGGATAATTTATGGGCATAAGAATCAAAACTTGAATTTGGAACACAGAATTTGAACAGAAATTCTTTTAAATACCTTTCTCATAAATAAAAATTCCCATTCCAAAGTAAAAAATTATTTATTCCGAGTTAAATAATCATACGAATTGTTTACGAAATTTTCCTCTCCTAAAGTCTGAATTATAATTCTTATATTATGAGATTAATCTTATTTATTCACAACATTTCCTATTATAGTTAGGAAATATAGTAACTCGCCTTTTACAAAATTTGGAAGAGGGATGTTTCAAACGCTGGCAAATATTTAATTCTAAAGAACAGGTATTTTTTGAATTCAAAGAAATTCTGATTTGGAACAAAGTAATTTCCAAATCTCACAAATTGTAACTTGAAAGTGGGATTATTTTGTATATTTCCTTTTCAAAAATCAGAATAAAAATAATTTTCTAAAATGTCCTGTTTCATGTCAAAATTTTAATACCTTAAGAAATTCTATATTTATATATTTTTCTATATTTCATTCAGTTATTCTTTTTAATTCCCTTCTTCTAAATCAGTATTCAAATTCTTTTTAAAAATTTTCGTTTTACTTCAAAAATTTTATTTTTCAAGTCAAATTATCATTCTTCACGGAAACTCCCTATTCTAAAATACAAATTATAGTTCTCAACGAAATTCCCTGTCCCAAAATCAAAATTCTAACTCTTTGCGGAAATTGCCTGTCCCATAGTCAAAATATTATAATTCTTTAGGATATTCCCTGTCCTAAAAAAAGAAGAAAAAAAAGAATTACAAATCTGAATTCAAACAGGGTTTCTTTAATATTTCTTTGTTCTAAATCAAAATTGAAATTCTCTTCCGAAATTCCCTTTCCGTGTCAAGAATTCTCTGTTTTAAGTAAAATAATCATTCTTGACGAGAATCCCCAGTCCCAAAGTCAAAATTCTAGTTGTTTGCGGAAATTGCCTGCCCCAAAGTCGAAATTATAATTCTATACGAATTTAAAATTATAATTCTTCGCAGAAATTGCCTGTCTCGAAATAGTAATTATAATTCTTCACTGAAATTCCATGTCTGAAAGTCGAAATTTTAATTATTCACTGAAATCTCGTATCACTGTGACGAATTCTAACTTAGGGCATAAGAATTATAATTCTGAATTTGAAGTGGGGTTTTTTAATATTCGCTTTTTCTAAATCAGAATTAAAATTCTTTACCGGAATCCCTGTTTCATGTCAACAATTACCTGTCTCAAGTCAAATTTATAATTCTTTAATAGAATTCCCTGTTTTAAGATAAAAATTATAATTTTTAACAAAATTCCCTATCCTGAAGTTAACATTATAATTCTTTACTAAAATTCCCTGTCTGGAAGAATTCGCATTTAGAGCTCAGAATTATAATTATATTGGTAAATTATCTATTCCAAGTAAGAATTAAAATTTTTCATGAATTCCCTGTTACAACTCAGAATTAGGGTAATAAACTATATGGAACCAATTTTGATTTGCATATTTGTTGAAATTTACATTTGAGAGAAAATTCCCGATCACTGAATCACATTCCTGATCATTTCCCGGTAAAAACACTTCCCGATCACGTAGACAGACTTTTTATAACAATTTTCAGTAATGGTGTAAATTAAATAAAAATAATCAAATTGATAAAAGGAATTTATTCATTGTAAAAAGAATCAGAAAACTGTGGTCTAGATATTTTACAATCGAGTTCTTTGATATCGTTTTAAAATTTTATTAATGACTTTTTCTAGAAATGGTAAATTAAGAGGTATGAGAAAATATATTCCTATACATTTTTTTTCAATTCAAAATTGAAACTCTAGCGGTTTCCTCTCAATTTTTTCATTACTAATAGACAGTAACTTTTTAATTATTTTATTATATGTAACATATTACTAAATTAAATTGTAAATACGTTTTATACTCACAATTAGAACTGTATGTCGCACACGCTGAACTCGCTGTTGTATTACATGTATGATTGTCTAAGAATTTATTGCAACTTTGATAACTTTGCAATTCATCAGTTTTTTCTCCATCGACGCATTGGTAACATACTATGCATTCACCTAAACATAAATATTTAAAAATTAAAAATTGAAAACGTGAGAATGAGAACTGGGTATTTTTTAAAACAATATGTATTTGTGGATATGCCAGAATTTTGAAGAATGTTATCACTGGAATTTGAAAATTCATGAAAATATGAGAATGACAACTGGATATGGATCAATAATAAAATTATTTCTTTAATACATGATGGAAAATTGATTAAAAATTATAGAAAGACGTGGCCATTGTTTACGGTGTTGTAAGGTTGGTGAAGACCTTTTTTCTAATTTTATTTTTATTTTATTAATTTAATTTTATTATTGTCATAATTTTAAGATTAATTTTTCCCAGTGAAAGGAGAGAAGATTTTTGTATATTACTAATATGTATCGATAAATAGTGTCCTAAATTACTGAAAATTGTTAAAAACTTAATTTCAAAAAATTTGTCCTTTTGCTATTGTAGGGATTCGTAAGATTTTTATGACCCCGCTTACCTAATTACGTCAGATTTCATATTTTTACTCTATATATAAACATATATCAATTATTTGCACCGTTAACAAGATTTCAAGGGATTTGAACAGATTTGAAACATTTCAGAGATTTCTAGTGATTTGAAAGTATTTCAACAGATTTCACGGGATTCTAAGTAAAGGTCTACAAAGTATATCGAAGAATTACACATTTTTTTTACTGAATTGAACGAGATTTCTAAAGCTTTTTAGGGGATTCATGCGATCTCCAGGAATTCAAAAATTTGAAGAAATTACAAAAGTTGTATGCTATTTCAAGCGATTCCAAAAGATTACGAGAGGTTTTACAGATTTCAAATGATTTAACAAATTTCAAGAGAATGAAGAAATTACCTAGCACAATATCAAACGGATTTTGAGGGATTCTATGAAAGTCAGAGCGATTTCGGTAAGTTATAAAAAATTTTAAGGGATTTATAAAGATTTCGAAATATTTCAAAATAAGTCACGGGATGTTAAGAAATTTTTGAAGGATAAAAGGATATTTTAATGGGATTTCGAAGATTTGAAGCGATATAAAGAGATTCATTAGATTTCAGAGGATGTCAACAAATTTCAAATGATTTTAAGAAATTTTAGTGTATTTTAAGAGATATAAAAAGTTTTCGTATATTTTAGAGATTTCAAGAGGTTACAAAGTATATGCACGGATTTTAGAAGATTTCGTAAAATTTCAAAAAATGTAATAAAATTTTAAACTCTATAAATTTTAATAGTGCACTTTTTTAGAAATTTTAGTCAGTGACTGAATTCTAGCTATGAATCAGTTACTGTTACAGTCTAATCAGTAAAACTTACTAATTTATCAGTAAAAATAACTGATCCTTTGCTAGAATGCAGTCACTGTTTAAAATCAGTATAAATTTTAACTGATTCGGAGAGATTTCCACGGATTTTAAAGATTTCAAGAGATATAATAAGATTTTGAAGATTTCAAAATATTTCACTCAATTTCAAAGATTTTAAGCGAGTTTTTAACATTTCGAAGGAATTTTCACGGATTCCAAAAGAATATAAGGGATTTTTACTGAAATGTTGAAAATTTTGAACGATTTTAAAGATTTTTACAGTTTTTAAGAAGTGCTAAACGATTGCTAAGGAGCTTCATCTTTTTATCTATGGAATTCAAAGGTTTTAAAAAAAATTTCACATTCTCAAAAGAATTTTCAAGTATTTTTATAAAAATTTGAAAACAATCAACGATATTAAAAATAAATTGCAAAGATTTTCAGGATTTCCACGAGATTTCATGAAGGTGTTCACCAAATTTCAAGAATGACCTAACTTCTCGGCTCTATATTTATTAGAAGTATATAATATGAAATATTATATAATTAGCACAAACAAATCAAATGACGATACACATTTAAGCACTGGCACTAGCCTATTTGTACATTTCAGACAATAACTGTAAAAAAAATAAGAATCGAATATAATTTAGAGGCCCCCTATTGGCTTTTGCCTTATTTATTTATATTACCATTTGTACAAATAATTATATGGACATTTTTACACTTATTTTTAAGAAAAAAAAAGTTATTTTCTTACTTACTTCACATTTTTCTATGATAAGTAACGTTTTTTAATTTACTCATTATATTTTGTCAAATTTTTCATTTTGTCCCATGTAACATTTGTATACAAAAGTATACAACGTGTGGTATGAAACTATTATTTTCCTTAAAAATTAGTTTGAAAATTTGTCATTAGATGATGTTTAGTTATGGTAATGTAAAGGTAGATAATTCTATATGCATAAGGCTGATTCACCCGAAATTATTACTTTGCCTGTAATTAATTTTTACGCTGATATTTGCTAAAATTTCTGTAATTTTTTCCAGATTATTTTAGTTATCAATATTCTTAAATAATTCCAGAAAATAAATATAACTTTTTTTTATTATATGAACTATCTTTTGCTGTATTTGACCCCCAAATCTTATTTCGCTGGCATGCAATATTCATGCCATCCTGTACTAAAGCGTGCTAAAAAGGTATTAAATGTTTGTAAAAATCAAAATTACAAATTTTGTATTGAAAAAACCTATACTTATTACTATCATTTGAAATATAAAAAACAATATAGCATAGATACCTCAAGATTAAAAGCGAAATCATGATAATCAGTTTGACTTCAAAATTACTATTCTGTTGCAACAGCTTAAACTAAATACGAATCAGCGGTGTTTAAGTAAAAATAAATATATATTTTTTCAAATCATTCTTCTTTGTAACCTTATATCTGGAAGCTTTTAACAGGAAATTCCAAATCTTCCATTGATGATAAATAATATTTCAAATATACAATTTCAAGATCACTCTTGAAATACCAATAGAGAAGTTACCAAGGGTGTCATATTACAATAAATATGGTTATTTAACATCAAGAGTTTTTGCCTACTTGTAGATTTTTTTTATAGGTATGTATATATAAATACATTGCTTTTTTCAAATAAATTCAATTAAAATCAAACTCAAACTTCGGCGAAGTGAATGGCAATTTATGGAAAAAGATATTGCCATTAAGACAAATGTTTATCGAGCGTGAGGGTGTGAAATTGTTGGATTTTTTGTCAGCCATTTATAAATATTTCAATATCAATCAAAAAATTTGTCCTGAAGGTCGAAATTCGAAAAAAAATTAATTTATTATCCACAGGATACAAAAGAATTATATGTTCTTATAAATATATATTATAAATATTATAAAGAAATATCGAGCGATATTGTGTTTGGCCATGTGATAAGTTACTTTTTCATAGAATGATCATGATAAAAAATTAACTCACGCGACGAGTCTCTTTTTTTTTAGCTTCATAGAAATTACCGTTCTACAAGTGAACATTTTTTATGATTACTTAGGAATTACGGAATACTTATTTCTGTCCATGACACAGATTTGAAGAATATTATTTGGTCTGGATTTCTTAAATTAAAAAAAAACTAAGAACAATTTACTAGATTTGGCGATGCGATTTTTCTGGAAAAAACTTGAACATTGAAGATACATACTTTTTGAATCGTGAAACAAAAAAACTTCAACATAGAAACCTAGATACAAAAGGTTGTTTTTTGAAATAATTAGTTTCTGCAAATCTGCACAGATATTAAAAAAAAGTTCTTCACTGCGGAATCATTTTTTTCGTCTAAAAAATAAGATCGTGTGACAATAGATCATCTTTTAACAGCAATCGTCATTGTTATAAGCAACTGTGATGAACATTTGTTTGTTATGAACATATGAACAATTGTTATGAATTGTTATGAAAATGAATTGTTAGCAAAGGAAATTTTTCTTTTTATCTGAACAATCTGAATAAAATTAAGATATTCTAACTTTTATCCATAACTTCATTTTTCTAATCTTTTTAAAAGTATTCACAAGTTTCTCGTTCTCCTTCATCCTCCTTTTTACCGCAACTTTTTCTATCTTGCCTCGGTCCCATTTTTATTTACCAAGTAAGTTATAGAATGTTGGCATTAGCGTCACTTCTTTATAAAGAATTTTTTGAAACCTTTACAGTTTTAAATTATTTTCGAATCTTTATAAACTCTATACCTTCTAAATATCTGCTAAAATTATTTAAACTTTTCTGGTAATTTTTAAAACATTCTGCATATCCTTCGAAACCTTTTTGAAATCTTTTAAAGTGATTCGAATTTTTTCTAAAATTTTGAAAAAATTAAGCAAAATTAACAAAATTGCCTTTAAAACTTCCGGATTTTTTTTTGATAATTTAGAAAATCTTTGGAAATGTTTTGAGATCTTTTCAAATATTCTCTTAATATTACTTTTCAAAAATTATAAATCACTTCAAATTTTCCTAGGAACCTTAGGAAAATGCTATTATTCTTTTATTTTCAATCTTTGGTTTATTCATTTATTTTGAAACAGGTATTAAATTATTAGGAAATTTTACATTAAAAATGCCTCACATACATACTTGTATTATTTTTTGCAATTTCACAAACTCTAATATGAAATAAATAATTATTGATTGTTTTGTTGGTTAAACAATAAAAATTGCACCTAAAATAACTAAAAATATCTAAAAAAAAATCGGTTAAGATTAAGATTTTTGTCGAAGCACGATTGCACTTTCTATTTTTTATATTTTTGTCTGAAAAGAAAGCTTAGGTCTTTCCTTTTGAGCACATTGAGGTTCAAAAGTCGAATTTTTATTTTTCGTTAATGAAAATAAGCGACGAGTGGTCTTTGAGTACATACCATCTGTTTTGGTATATTGGTTTCTTTATGCTCTTGCACAAAGAGTAGAAGGAATGTTTGGGTTTTTTTCTTGAAGTACTGAAGCCCATTTTTTGATAAAACACCATGAAAGAGTATTATTATAAGGTCACTTTTCGTTATTAAAACAGTTACCTAAAAAAAAATCGTCTTCAATTTCATTCACGACGATCAACTTGTAAGTAGACTACTTTTTGGGCTTAATACAGTATCGAAGTGAGAATCAAATGTTGTGATGGCTTTTTGTTTTTTCTGAGCATGAATGTCATTCTGAAGTTATGCTAAAACAGTACCCAGCTGTTCACCATTAAAGCTTAAAGTACTCTGAAGTTGGCTCGAACTAGAAGTTAACTATAAGAACTAGCTATAAAGATCTTATACATTCTGTTCAGACAAGTTATTGACTTGCAGTTCCCTGGGTTGGACAAGTCGCTTTTCTCGGGTAGGAGTACAGTGCGCCCTAACACCAGCTACTGCGGAATTGGCATTTCTTAATTTAAATATGACGTGAAGATGCGAGCCAGATGTTGGTGTATAGAAGTAAACTACTTCCACCAGAAGTTCTTGGTACCATTTAGTCTTGCAGAGGAGAAGTTCTTCGTGCCCCTAAGTGCTTTCTTCACCTCTTCGGCAGTGATTGGTGGATATTCTTTCAGATTTTATGAGATTCTCTCAAAGCTCCTTAAAGCGGATGATATTCTCAGTGGATTGAAATAGAAGTTTCTAAGTGTCCACTGAGGGTTTACATTTTCCTTGTACCTCTACCATATTCCTTCACATACACCCCACACGATTACTCGGTGTTGGAAGGGGACATACAGTTTAAGGTGGGTTCTGAACCACCAAAAACAACGGCTTCAAGTACTTAGAGAACCTTTTTCTCTACAGGTACTGGCGCCACGTCTTTCCGGAGATAAACATCTCCCTTGCTAGGCTAGTGTTCACCGCGTGTGCCCCCGAAGCTCTCCGAGAGTGCCCCCACGATCATCTATCATTCCAGTTGATATTCTCAGTGCATTCTTTCAATTTCTGTGATAGGACCTTGTAAGTCTCTCCAAAAAGTCTCTACCTCCTCGGACTTAGGTGAATTTTTGACAGAAACAGGGATGGCATTTGTATTTTGTTAAGAATGTGTTGCTTGATTACTAGCAGCTTTGACTAGTTTAGTATGTGATAGTCGATCCTAAATTCGTGGGTCTTGCCCAGCCAATCTTCTTGTTCAGTTGATGCAAACTTTTTTGGATCTTTTGATCCATCGTCCGTGTGAGCCTTCAAATTTAATCAGCCAAAGTTGTCGCCGCACACATATATATCGAGCGATATTGTACTTGGCCATGCGACAAGTTCGTCATTAATACATTGGTATTATCCGGCGAATATTTACGCAGAAATTCAATCAACGACTTTTAAAGAAAAACTGTTTGATAGTTTGAAAAATTTCGCATGATAATCATTATTTGTGAAATCTTGCGCGTTCCACTTATCGCCAAATCAAGAACAGATATTTACCGAGGGGCAGGGGGAGTAAGTTTTGGATTTTTAGCGGTACCATCGACTTCAGCGATTTGTGACTTTTTGAATATGAATTTTTTTTAAATGTTACGTTCTACAGGTTGAAATTTGATATAAAAATCAAATTCATTCTTGACCTTTATTAATGAAAGTCATTTATTTACTTTTTCAACGAATGATTATGATAACTGAAAACGTTCGCGACGAATCTCATATTTAACTTCACAGAAATGTCTGTTCCACGGCAAACATTTTTTATGATTACTCAGCAACTACGTAATATTTATTCGTGTCCTTGGTGTAGATTTACAGAGTATTATGTGGTCTGGATTTATGAATTAAAAAATTTTTACGCAAGTTTGCACGAAGTATGGTGATGGGTTTAACGCAAGATTTCGAAATGATGATTTTCCTGAAAAAACCTTGGACTTTAAAGATACAAACTTTTTAAATCATCGAATGAAATAACTTCAACATAAGTGGATTTAATGTCATCTAACCTTTCAAAAGGTTGTTACTTGAATGTATTAGCTTCCGCAAATCCGCCCAGATATTTAGAAAAATTTCTTTGCTGCGGTATCATTTCTTTCATCTAAAAAATAATATCTTCAAACAATAGATTGTCTTTCAACAACAATTGTTAAGAAAATGGAATGTCAATCATCTTACGTATTTATCATCGTTTTTTTAAATTCTTATCAACAAATTCATAGTTCAAACTACTTTTACGTATACGGTTAAGATTAAATTTTTCATGAAGATCGATTCGAAAAAACGCTATATTTTTCCCAAACTAAACCTAGTTGACGTAATTTGTTCCTTGAACTGATTTATGTAGTATAAAAATCTTAGAAAGACAAATTAGAGGTTGATATCACTTATGAGATAATGACTATAGTATATATACATCGTATTATAATTGCAAAAAGAAGTAGAATAATCATTATTTTTCACAGTTAACTTCATTCTTTATTAATACGTCAATTAGGTTCTTCGCGCTTAGAAAAAATGAGGATCCTTTCTACTCTCGTCCTATCATTGGCTGTTGTCCTTGATTCTATTGGTGAATATAATAATCTTTCTCTAAAAAATAGTTGTGTCACGAAAATATCGGAAGCATTGTTGTTGCTTTTCCTCAATGCTGATTTGGTACTTGGAAAAACTCGAAAGAAGGAATGTTGCCAAATTCACACATAATTGAGAAATGAGTTGCAGTTGAAGGATAGTGACAAAGAATGTCACATTTGTCTGCATAATAGAACTGACAACAATTTAAGATTTACAATTGTAAAATTTTATTATTACCTCTCAAGTTGAAAAAATTAATTTTCAAGCAGGAAAAAGACAATTTTTAACCAAAAATTTAAATTTACAATGAAACTCATGATAAAAAAAAAACTCTTTGATAAAAAAAAATAATTCTCATAAAAAGTGTAATATTTGATATTTTCACCAAAAAATATTTCAATTTTCGATACAAAACTGTTAAATTGAACAAAAAAATACGATTTTTCAACCAAACAGTTGAACTTTCAACCAATAAAGATTTTTCAATCAACAAAGAAATATAATCTCATCCAAAATGTTGATTTTTCAAGTCCTAAAGACGAATTTTGGAAAAAAAGTTTAATTTACAACCAAAAAATATGCATTTTCTACTGAAATAATTGAATTTTCATCTAAGAGAGACGAGTAGCTACATTTTTAGTACAAACAAATTTTCCACAAAATTTGTTAAATCTTTTACCAATTAGTTGAATTTTTAACCAAAAAGGTGAACCAGTCACCAAGAAGATTAATATTCTACCACAAAAGACAAAGTTTCAACAAAATACATCAGTTATCAAACAAATAGTTGAATTTTCAACTGAGGAAGATAAATGTTCAATCAAACATGAAATAGTTAAATTTTCAGTCGAAAAAATAAATTAAAAAAAATGTTAACAAAATAGGTAAAATTGAAAAAGAGATTTTCCAACTAAAATGATTAATCGTCGATCATAAAAATCAATTTTCAACAAATAAGTTCCACTTTCAACTAAATAGTTGAATTTTGAACCAGAAAGGTTTTTATATCGATGTTGACGATTAGGGAATATCTTAAAATTTGAATCAAACTGTTATATTAGAAGAAAAATCCTGCAAACAAAGTCAAATTTGCAGGATGATTCAAGCAAGAACTGATTTAAATACGCTGTACATTCCAGATTTTTCTATTTTTCTTTCTTTGAAGTATTCATCTTGAAAAATATGGAAAACCTCTGAAATGTAAAGTTCTGAGTGAAAGGCCGTAGCAGGATAAGCATGGTCTGGGTGCCCCCGCTCGGATGTGATCCATATTGCACGAGTAAGTGGCTACCCCTATGAAATTTACAAAAGTTTACAAAAGTTGTAAACAAATTTTTAAAAATAAAAAAATCAAATTTTCTCGAAAACGGCTTCACCTATCTCGATGATTAAAATATATGTTATAGTGGGTACTGAAGAAGTTCTGCAGGAAATTCAAGAACCAATTCTGTTCATTTTAAGAGAATAAAAAAAATTATTTGAATTTTTAAATAATTTTTTGTATAGAAAGTGCCTCTGGTACACCCACCATTTTTTCCCTATATCATGCTCACATTCAAGGCTGCAATATGTATTTTTTCGAAGATGATCAGAGCATTAGTTCATAGTTAAAAAAAAAATCTATTGATTGGCCCCTCAGATGTATGCAATTCCATGATAATGAGGGGTCAACTCTATTTTTAGCTTATGACGCAATAAGTTATATGCAATAGTGTAATGCAAACCAAATGCAACATAAATATTTCATTTAAGCACATTTTCTCGTGAATTATTCAGTCACCGTGTCAATTGCTTCTAGGTAGATATAAAAATACTGCTCCTCGCTTACTGCTAACATTCGCCAAACTAATTTCATGTTTGCCGAGGATGGTATCCCTTTCTTTATGTACACTATGTACAACTATATACACCCTTTATTAATGACTTAACCAAACATATATACACTATATACCTACACGATATCCAACAATTTACATATATTTACGTATGCACTTCATACGCACAAAACTCTTGCCCCGCCTAAAAGTGGCAACGGATTTTCAAGTATTCTGATTGATTCTCAATAAGTGTACGCATATGTGCATATGTGCATTTGTGATTTACTTTTATTTTTAATTGAGGAATGTTCGCAGTTCCTCGTCATTCGATATTTCGTCCCAGGTACCATATTCTCAGTTGTTTCTATTAGTGTATCATATGTACATCACAAATGCACATATGTACATATGCATATATGCGTACACTTATTGTGAATGAATCAGAACACTTGAAAATCAGTTGCCATATATGTTTTGTTAAGTTATTAATATAGGATGTATATAGTTGTATATAGTGTACATAAAGTAAGGGATACTATCCTGGGCAAACATGAAATTAGTTTGGCGAATGTCAGCAGTAAGCGAAGAGAAGTATTTTTCTATCCACCTAGAAGCAATTGACACTGTGATTGGGTAATTCACGAGAAAATATTTGTCAATGAAAAAATTATGTTGCATTTGGTTTGTATCGCGACTATTGCGTATAACTTATCGCGTCAGGAGCTAAAAATAAAGTTCGCCCCTCATTATCATGAAATTGCATACATCTGAGGGGCCAACATGTAGTTTTTAATTTTTTTAACTATGAACTAATGCTCTGATCATCTCTGAAAAAATTGATGTTGCAACCTTGAATGTGTGCATAATATAGGGGGAAAATGGTTGGTATACCAGAAGTCCTTCCTATAAGAAATATTATTTGAAAATTTCAATAATTTTTTGTATCCTCTTAAAATAAACAGAATTAGTTCTAGAATTTTTCGCAGAACCTCTCCAGTACCCGCTATACCATATATCTTAACCACCAAGATCCGTCAAGCCGTTTTCGAGAAAATTTAATTTTTTGATTTGTAAAATTTGTTTATTACTTTTGTGGATTTTTTTTTTAGTTGATACTCGGGGTAAATTTATTTCATAAGGGTAGCCACTTATCCCTGCAATATGGATCACATATGAGCGCTGGCACCCATACCATGCTTATCCTGCTACGGCCTTTGTCATATTACAGGATCAATACGTAAAAAGTAACTCAAATTTTTAATAGAACTAGCAAAAATTAACCATTTGTGCTAAATTTCATCATGATCATAAAAGTCACATTTTATTTACTTTTGAAGTTTAAAAATAAAATTTTGATATAAAAAAAAATAATTTAATACATGTATGTAACAAATATGTCCAGAAAACGCGGTAAATGGAGCCTTATGGAAAATTCGAATTAAATTGGAATAGTCGAATTTAATTTCACCTTGATGAATATTCAATCTGGAAACACCTTGAAAATGTATTTCTTATGTTTCTTAAATGTTGAATAAATAATAAAAGTATGGCTTCAGATTATTACACACGCGCGCGGAGTCATATTTTGTCAATTAAAAAAAATCAGCCAATTTTGAAGAATTATAAGAAAGTGGAAAAAATGGTGTCATTCATATTGAGTTTACCAGAACTTTTTGACTATAATAATAATCAGGAAACTTCTATAAATCATACACAACGTTCTCAAATCATATAAGATTATCTGTAAAATTCATAACAAAATGCTGAAAAATAAATAGAGTTTTCTTCTACACAAAGTATAATTAATGCGCGCGTAGAGCGCACAATGTTCTAGTATAATAAATAATATATGAATATTTTTAAAACTGTTTTTCAGCTTTGCACAAATAAGAATTTTCCCAAAATACTACTTTCCCTAATTTTTATCACACCGCTTTCACTGAAGGCTAATTCACTGTAAAACTAGCATCGCCAATAGCGCGCCACGCACGCGTGGTTTTTGTTCCAAGTTGAGGGGAGAAATAATTTCTGATACAAAATAATTTTAATCGAATAAGTTATCAAGAAACAAAATTACTTATTTGATATCGTTACGAAAACTTTTCAAGAAAAGCATAAGAGTATGTTTTTCAAGTTGTCTTTTTTCCACAAGATTATTTTCTTTCATCTCGAAGATAATAACTCGACTTCTCCAAGTCACACACACGCACACGAGAAAGCGAAGAAACCATACTCGTGTTACATCAAAAATTTAATTCTCTTTCTTGTTGCAGAGTTAAGTTCACAGTTCGATTGCTTGCCTAATGGTGACCCTATTCCTGGCGTTCCTCACAGTCGACCTTCTTTTCCCGAAAGAAATATTTCACCGGAGAGTTCTCTTGCTCCTGGCGAACATTCTCTTCGGGCCAGGTCCAGGTCTCCTCAAGCAAGGCCTACTTCCATGTCCTGGTGTCCTCCGATAACGCTTCCTACGGGATTTGAGCGTTTTGTACTTGAAAATTTTAAATTTATTCGGTTTATTTCCTGCGCGAATCCGCTCCGTATATTCGAACTTCGTAAATACACTTTTCCTCCTAATAAACCACTTCAATTATTAGTTGGAAAGAATCTTTATGAGCCTTTGCCAATCGAAGAACAAATTGTATTATCAACATCCGATGGTGAAGTTTTTGCAATATTGGAGGATTATGATATTCTTGCTGGATTGTATACTTATTACAATAATATCAAAAAAAGAGGGAAAATAAACATGGAAAGCAGTACGGTCACCGCGTTGACCTCAGCAGAAGTTAGTGAAGCTCCGGTAGGTGCACGACGTCCTATCCCACGGTTTTATCAAATAAAGCTGGAGAAATCCGTGTAAACAACAATCCTCCACACTATTATTGCATTTAAAGGAAAAGTGCAAAATTAAAATATAATATTGTTCGTGATCTAAAGTCGAATCCAAATGTTACAAGTTACTCTTAGTTATATATGAGAATAAAGAGTTTATTATCTCAAGGCTTTTATATTTCATAAATGCCCTAGCCCGCTTTTTTATTCTTTCACTTTTATTAGCTGTATGATCTTCATTTGTTTGCAAGGTATGTTCCGAATATTTAAACTCCATTATTTCTTCTGACTTTAATCATTTCCATGTCCAAGTCCATTCGTTCGTTTTCCACCTCCTTTTCTTAACCTAACTATCCTTGTGTTTTTTACATTTAGATTGAACTTTTTCCCATCTAAGTATTTCTCCAATCTTGCAATTAGGCCATCCCATCGTCATCTTTGGTCATCACCGCTATACCGTCCCCTGGCAGCTATACCTTTTTTCTTATCCTAAGTCCTCTACATTGTTTTCTTATCCTATTTTTCACCACAACTTAATCACTTTATTTATGAAATAACTTATAGCATTTTGGCATTTTTATAAATAATTATTTGAAACCCTCACACGTTATAAATTATCTTTTGATCTTTTTAAAACTTCTATACCTTCAAAATATCTGATAAAATTTATCCAATTTTTTCTCTTATTTTTTAGAACATGCTGCATAAACTTCGAAACCTTCTGAATATCTATTCGAATTATTCGAATTTTTTCTAAATTTTTTTTATAAATCCAGCAAAATTAACAGAATTGCCTTCAAACTTTCCAGATTATTTTTTCATTTTGAAATTTGCCGAAAATCATCAGACAATTTTGAATTAAAAATTCCTCGCATACATATTTGTATTAAACTATGCAATTTTACAAACTCTAATATGAAATGAATAATTATTGATTGTTTTTTTTCAACAATAAAAATGGAACCTAAAATAACTCAATCTTTGATTAAAAAAATGATTGGAAACTTTTTTTTCAGTTATTGAATGAAACATAATTTGCTTCATTTTTAAACTTACCAGACACGTTCAGAAAGATGTCCACAAAATTGTGTGAATAGCTGGAAAAAATTCTAGTTGAGATTTAGATTTTTATCGATGTACGATTAAACTTTATATTATTTGTCTTTTTTTTAATCTCAAAAGAAAGCTTAGGTCCTTCCCTTTAAGCGCTTTAAAGTCAAAAAGTCGGATTTTTATTTTTTAATCATGAAAGTAAGCGGCGAATGGATTTTAAAAATATAAAATAAATAAATATAAATAAAGCTTGGTTTTTCTCTCCGAGTACGTCAAGGTTAAAAATAAAAATCTAATAATTTATTGACGAAAATAAGTTTTAAGTTTTTCGGTATACCCAGTAACGCCAATGATGACCCGACGTTCACATCAAACATGACGATCATTTTATAAGTAAATTTCGCGGTGCGTGTCATCAATCTTGTAATATTACCTCAGGATATGATGTCCATTTTTTGATAAATGTACAAAAAAAGTATTATTAGGAGGTTGTTTTTCGGTACTAAAACAACACCCTAAAAAAGAACCCTCTCTTTAATTTGATACATAAAGACTAGCATCTAAGTACCACTTCTTGGGCCTAAACCAGAACCAAAGTGAGCATGAAAAGTCATGATGGTTTTTTGTTTCTTCTGAGCATGAATATCATAAAGTTGAATTAATGATGAAACAGTACCCGGCTGTTCGTCGTTTTCGTTCTTAGCACATGTAATCGATCAAAATGGTGTTAGAAAAACAAGGAAAGGTGTTTTTCCTTATGATTATATTGACAGGTGGATGAAACTGCAAGGACAAAAATTACCATCAAAAGAGACTGTTTATTCAAAATTAAACGATTCAAATATTGCAGACCTAGATTATCAACATGCTTCGCAGATTATAGGAAACGTTCAATTTAAAAACTTTGGGTGAATACTTTGACTTATACTTAAACTAGCTGTGAATTCGATCTTGAGTTTTTCCACTTTTTTTATATTTATAATCATGTGGTATTCATTTCACGAGCCCTTTGATTTCCGTTAGCAAATGTATTCGCTTTCTCTTCGAAGAAGCATTAGTGATTGTTTGAATAAGAGACAAACTGAAGTTTTAATTTTGATCAATTTAAAAATAAAATTTTACTAAAAATATACAATTACAAAATAATACCACAATTTTCTAAAATGTAATGATAAATCAGACAAATCAAATTTTGTATTCGAAATGGTAATCTTTTGAGCTGGAAAAGAGAAAAGGGAAGTTCCGTCGCACACTATCCCTTTTCCAGCTTCATGATTTTTTTACTTAAATTGTCAGAAATATTTTATTTGAAAATTTATGATCAAAAAGTATTTTCTGTTTCAAAGATATTTTTTAAATAGTATAAATAAGCATTACTTTCTTACTAATCAATCAAGTGTATCAATATTATAGATCAATCGATTTACCTCAAATCGAGGAATCCTTTCCGTTGTTGCACCAATTTTGAACTATGTTAATGAAAAAAGTTGTACTATGAAAAACCGATTTTTAAAAATATTACAAAGTGTTGAAAAATATGCAATGAATATTTGTAGAAATATTTTAATCAGTTTCAAGATATTAGTGTTGAAAATAAGCCCTTCAAATTTCAACAATTTTCTGCAACCGTCTTCAAGTTATCGTATTGACAAAAAAATATGACATCCTCACGCACATACAAATGTCCACACATCCAAACACACACATATGCATACGGACAATTTCTTATATCATTGTTTCACACATTTTTAAATTGAGGAACGTTTAAATCATGATTTAAAATTTTTTAGAAATTGTTACCATTACAAAGCTTCCTCTATGAGAAAGCAAAACAGATGTTTTACTTTCGGCTGATATTTTCTAAAATTGTAGAAAAACTTATTATATGTTGAAGCATACTGGTATTAAACTTGATTTGTTTACTGAAGTGAAAATGCTGTCGTTTATTGAAAAAGGCATTCAGAGTGGGGTGTCCCAATGCTCAAACAGATATCCAGAGGCCAATGATAGACGTATAGGTTCAAATTTCAAGCCATGCGAACTAAAGTCTTACATTATGTACTCCGATATTAACAACCAATATGGTGCAGCCTGTGTGTCATGGAGACTGCTGTCCGAAAATCGTAGTTTCAGGGAATTTGGCACTTCTTGTTTTGAACAATCGACTAACTCCTTTGGAGCGTTCGGCAGGGCAGAATCTTCCCCAGCAAATCTTCTTGTTCAGTTGATGCAAGCGGTTTTTGGTCTTTTGATGATCCATCGTTGATTTTAGCCTTCGATTTGAATCAGCCAAAGCTCTTGTGCGCACTAGAAACTAAATATATATGAGGAAACGAAATATCGATCGATATTTCATTTGGGCATGCGGACCAAATGATCAAACAAAATTAGTTTTTTTTTTAAATGCAAAACTCTACATTTGAAAGAACGGTTTATAAAAAGATGGTCTCCATTTCATCACATTTCTTGACATTCTTGATGTCTGAAATCATTCTTATACTGATTTTGTCGGCAAATTATGTAAAAATAGCAATTAATCATGACTTGAAAATAAACGATAAGATCGTCATTAATACACTGGTAATATCCGGTGAATATATATGCAAAAAATAAATTATTTTGAAAGAACAACCGTTTCATAGCTTCAATTGTTCGTGATTGCTGAGTACTAATATAAGATATTTTTTGTGAGATAGAAGTTGCTGCGAAGCTAAACATACAAGATTTGTCGGTTATCAGATGCAATGTCTGATCCCGAAGCTATATCTTATCATTCAAAAATGTAACCATCAATTTTTTTTATTTATAATAGTTTTGCTATACTAATATTAGATACTTTAGACATATTAGTTTTTTGTTATTAATCAAAAGCGAATAAATCTTAATAATATTATCATAATCAAAAGATAATGGTTATGTTTTTTTAAATTCATGAATGAGTAGATATATTATGGGGCACTATTTCTGAAGTTCTTTGATCGGACTTTAACTTCGGAAAAGTGGATGGCTATTTATGGAGACAAAATATTGCTATTAAAACAGATATTTACCGGGAGAAAGGGGGAGAAATTTTGAAATTTTTTTGCGGCACCATCGACTTCAACGATTTATGACTCTTTTAATATAAATTTAAAAAAATATTGCCTTCTACAGGTCAAAATTTAAAAAAAATCAAATATATTTCTGTCCTTCATTTACGGACGTCATATATTTACTTTTTCGAAGAATGATTATGATAACAAATTAACGCTTGCGACGAATCTCGTATGTTTAGCTTCGCAGAAACTTTCGTTCCACGGTAAACATTTTTTATGATTACTTAACAACTACGTAATATTTTTTCGTGTCCTTGGTGTCGATTAAAAGAGTATGATATTATGATATTATCATATGATATTATACTTTTTGAATCGTCTAATAAAATTACTTTAACATATGTGGATTTAATGTCATCTAGGCTTTTGAGGGTTGTTATTTGAATGAATTAGTTTCTGTGAATCTGCCCAGATATTCAAAAAAATTTCTTTGCTGTGGGATCATTTCTTTTCATCTAAAAATTAATATCTTGTCACATGAGATTATCTTTCAACAACAATTGTTACCAAAATGGAACGCCAATCAAATAACATATATTTATCATCGTTTTTGAAAATTCTTATGAACAAATTCACAGTTTAAACTACTTTTTCCCATAAGTTTAAGATTCAGATTTTTCTCCAAGCTCAATTCGAAAAAAGCGCTATCTTATCCCCAATCTAAGCCTGTTTGAGGTAATATGTTACTTGGAATGATTGATAAGATATAAAAATCTCACAGACAAATTAGAGGCTGATGTAATCTATGAGATAGCGACTATAGTTTATATATACACTATATTACAATTTAATAAAGGAGCCGAATAATCATTATTTTTCACAGTTAGCCTAATTTTCCACGAATACGTTAATCAGTTTTTTCTCGGTTGGAAAAATGAGGATCCTTTCTACTCTTGTCCTATCAGTGGCTGTTATCCTTAATTCTATTGGTGAATATAATAATATGATTAATAATATATCAACATTTGAAAAAATCTTTTGAAGCTTTGTGCAAATAAGAATTTCCCCAAAATTCTACATATCCTAATTTTTATCATACCGATTTGACTGAACAAAATGAAATTATTTTTTTGAAAATGTTGATTGATAAAAATGATGGTGCAGAAAATTCTTAATATTTTTTAATTGATAAACCAAATGAAAGCAGCCATTATAGTCACATTTTCGTATTTTCGCAACCAATTAGGTGTTTGACAACAATAAATGCGTGATCTCATGACAAAACCTTTTCAAGAAAAGGATAAGAGTATGGTTTTTATATTTTCTACGTAATTATTTTCTTTCATCTCGAGGATAATAACTTGACTGCTCCAACACAAACACACAGACACACACACACGCGAGAAAGCGAGGAAACCATACTCGTATTACATAAAAAATATAATTTACTTTCTTGTTACAGAGTTAAGTTCACTGTTCGATTGCTCACCTAATGACGAACCTATTCCTGGCTTTTCTCGTGGTGGACCTTCTTCTAATGAAATAAATAATTCACCTGAGAGTTCTCTTGCTCCTGGCGAACATTCTCTTCGGGCCAGGTCCAGGTCTCCTCAAACAAGGCCTCCTTTCACGTACTGGACTCCACCGATAACACTTCCGACGGCATTTGAGCGATTTGTACTTAAAAATTTTAAATTTGTTCGGCTTATTTCCTGCAAAAATCCGCTCCGAATATTCGAACTTCGAAAATACACTTTCCCTTTTAATAAACCACTTCAATTATTAGTTGGAAAGAAACGTTATCAGCCTTTGCCAATCGAAGAACAAATTGTATTATCAACATCCGATGGTGAAGTCTTTGCAATATTGGAGGATTATGATACTCTTGCTGGATTATATACTCATTACAAAAATAACAAAAGAAGGGCAAAAATAAACATGGAAAGCGGCACGGTTACCGTATTGACCAAAGCAGAACTCAATGAAGCTCCAGTAGGTGCCCAACGTCCTATCGCACGATTTTATCAAATAGAGCTGGTGAAATCCGTGTAAACAACAATCCTCCACACTATTATTGCATTTAAAGGAAAAGTGCAAAATTAAAATATAATATTGTTCGTGATCTAAAGTCGAATCCAAATGTTAGAAGTTACTCCTAGTTATATATAAGAATAAAGAGTTGATTATCTCAAGGCTTTTATATTTCATAAATGCCCCAGCCCGCTTTTTTTTATTCTTTCACCTTTATTAGTTTTTTCATCTTCATTTGTTTGCAAGGTATGTTCCGAATATTTAAACTCCATTACCTCTTTTGGCTTTACTTCCTTCCATCTCACAGTCCATTTCTTTTTCTTCCACATACTTTGATAACCATCATCTTAGTCATTTCTACATTTAGATTCAACTTTAGGCCTACTGAGTATTTCTTCAATCCTGCAATTAGGTCAGCCATCTTATCTTCATCCTCTTTTTCACCACTATACCGTCCTCTGCATCATTTCTCTTATCCACTTTTTCACCACACCTTTTTCTATCTCGCCTCGATCCAATGGTTCAAACGTTGCATTTAAATTCACGCACATTGCTATTATTACCCCTTTCTCCCTTTTAATCTTCTTACTTACCAAATAATTTATTGAGTGTTGACATTAGTTTCACTTCTTTCTGAACATTTTTTGAAATCTTTACTACTTTTAAATTATTTTAGAATCATTTCAACATTTTCATACCTTCTAAATATTTGCTAAACTTATTCAAATTTTTCCTATGATTTAAACAAAATTCGGCACAAACTTCGAAACTTGCTTAATATACATTTTTCTTTCTCTATAATCAACAATTGAAAACCACATTAAAAACTTGTAGCTAAGTTTTTTATCAAAAAATGGGCATCATATCCTGAAAAGTTATACAAAATTAAAGGAATCTCATGTGAGTATTTATGGTTAATATTACAAGACTGATGACTCGCTCCACGATATTTACTTGTAAAAAGATAATGATCGTGATGTTTAATGTCATCACCTGCAAAGGGCTTTTCGTAAATGTGACATTTTTTCTGAAGTTTTGAATGCTTGCTCGTGTTGGGACAATATTTTTGTAAAAATAAATATACCTACCAGATAATGCCTTATTTAACTTTGAATTAAAGATATACATATTTTTCGCACATTATGTACTTGTTTTCCTCGGTCCAGAGAGATGATAGGCAATCCCGATTACATTATTTTCCATTTAATTGCGAGGTATCTATGCTATATTATTTTTTTATATTTCAGATGAGGTTGATGAATATAGATTTGTTTTATAAAATATTCATCATTTCGATATTTAAAAACATTAATTACCTTTTTAGCTCGCTTTAGTATAGAATAACATGATTATTACATGCCAGAGGAATGAGATTTGGGGGTTGAATACCGAAAAAGAAGGTTAATATAATAACAAAAAAGGTATATGTATTTCCTGTGATTATTTCACAATATTATTAACTAACATAATCTGGAAAAAAATCATATGAATTTTAGCAAATAATGAAGTAAAACTTAATCACAGGAAAAATGATCATTTTTGGAGAATCATCCTTATACATATAGAATTATCCCCTTTTACATTACCATCATTGTAAATAACAAATTTTCAAACTCATTTGAAGGAAAATAATGATTTTTTATTGCTTGTTTCATATTTTTCCATGAGAATTTGACATAGGATTAAATAAAAAAATTGGACAAAATACAATAGGTAAATTTAAAAAAGTTTAGTTTATAGTTTATATGGCGGCGGGGAACCTCGATGGAGCGCCCTTGGCGCTCAAGCTAGAAGCCTATTGTGCTACTTATTATAGAAAAATATGAAGCAAGTGAAAAAAAAATTCCTTAAAAATCCGCTCAAAATTTTTCATAAAATTATTTGTAATAATGGTAGAAAAATGCATTTTCAAGGCCTTAGGAACATAAAAACAATAAGAGAATGGACCAATTGCGCAAATTATTAAATAAATGATAAATAAATTAAATTAAATTAATTAATTAATAAACCTAAATCACATCCACTAGTGGGCGTGTTAAGATTATACACAATCATTTAAAATCACTTTAGAATGATTAAGCTCCCTGGCAATCCCTTAAAATCCTTTCAAACCTGTGAAAAGCCTTAAAATCTTCAATGTTCCAATAAAAAACCCTTATATTCCTTAAAAATTTGTGGAAATCTCTTAAACACGATTGAAATCCCTAAAATATATATAAATAAATCCTTAATATATAAAATCCTTTGAATAATTGAAATCCTTTTAAAATTCATTTGAATCTTTAAAATCCGTAGGAATATTTCCGAGTCTCTGGAAATTCATTATAGTATATTAAAATCCATTGAAATCTGTTAAAACCCATAAAATTTCTCGAAATCCTTAAAATCATCGAGACCCCTCTATACCTCTTAAAATTCCTTGAAATCATTTGAAATCTTTTAAAATTCCCAGAAATCTTTTGAAATCCCTTGAAATCCATTAAAATCCATTAAAATCCTTTAAAAACTTCGGAGATCCTTGAAACCACTTGAAATATTTAAAATCCCATGAAAATCCCTTAAAATCCTTTAAAATGGGTGGAAATCCCTTAAAATTACTGAAAATCTATTCAAACTCTGTAAAATATTTCGAAATTTAATTCGAACTCTTGAAATCCTTGAAATCCCTTTAAAATTAATTCAAATTTTTAAAACCCGTGGCAATTTTTCTAAATCTCCTGGAATTCCTTCAAAATCCCTTAAAATATATATTAGGATTCATTACAATCTTTTAAAATCCATTGAAATTCCTCGAAATTCCTTAAAATAATCGAAACCCATTTATATCTCTTAAAATCCGTTGAAATCCCTGAAAATTCTTTCAAATCTTTGCAAATTTTTTGAAATCCCCTAAAATTTTTCAAAATCTCTTTAAATCCCTACAAATTTTGGAAATATTATTAAAATCCCGTGAAAGCCTTCAAAATTCGTAAAAATACTTCAGTCTTGCATGAAATCCTTCAAGTTCGATTACAATCCTTTAACATTCGTGAAAATCACTTGAATCACTAAAAATCGGTTGAAATTATTTAAATTCCGTGAAATATTTCCAAATTTAATGAGATGCCTTGAAATCTTTGAAATTCCTTTAAAATTAATTGAAACCTTTAAAATCCGAGTGAATCTTTCTAAATCTATTAAAATCCCTTACAATATATTAAAATTCGTTAAATTCTTTCAAAACCCATTCAAATTCCCTTATATTTCTTAAAATCCGTTAAAATCCCTTTGAATCTTTTCAAATTTTCAAAATCAATAAAATCCTCTTATATCCTTCAAAATTCTTTAAATTCTTCGTTATTGCAACAAATCGTTTAAAATCTTGTTAAATTTAGTTATTTGTTATAAAATATTTTTAAATCCCGTAAACACCTTCAAAAACTGAGATAATCTAAAAAATCCTTAAAATTCCGTGAAATATTTTGAATATTACTGAGATCTCTTGAAATCTTTGAAATCTCTTTAAAACTCATTGAAATCTTGGAAATTCATGCAAATATTTCAGAATCTCTAGAAATCCCTTATATTATATCCATTGAAATCTTTTAAAATCCATGAAAATCCCGTTAAATCTTTTGAAATCTTACGAAATCCTTTGAAATAATCCGTGGAAATACTGCGGATTTTTTTAAATCTCTTAAAATCCTTGCAAATCGTTTGTAATTTGCTGAAATCTTTTGAAATCTATTTTTTCTCTTTAAATCTCTTTAAATCTTTGAAATCCCTTTAGAAATACTTGAAATCTTTGAAATCCATGCAAATATTTCCGAATCTCTAGAAATCCCTTATAATATATCCATTGAAATCTTTTGAAAGCTATGAAAATTCCGTTAAATCTTTTGAAATTTTCCGAAATCCTTTAAAATCCGTGGATATAATATGGAATTTATTTAAATCTCTTAAAATCTTTCAAATACTCTGAAATCATCAAAACCCCTTTAAATCTATTAAAATCCGTTTAAATACTTTAAAATCTTTGCAAATCGTTCGAAATTTTTCTGAAATCTTTTGAAATCTAATTTTTTTCTTTAAATACCTTCAAATCTTTGAAATCCCGTTTAAAAACCCCTGTTATTCTTCAAAATTTGTGAAAATACTTTAGTATCACACGAAATCCTGTAAATCCCTGGAAAATGAATCACCCTAGTTGCCTAGTGTGTAACAGTATAAAAAGTAATTTCAACAGCCAAAATAGGTGTTAATTAGATTTTTTTTGAATGATTAGAAAGAGAAAATTTACGCAAGAAATGCTTTTGACCCCCCCCCCCCTCCCCCAATAAGTAAAGAAGCGTAAGATTTCCAGGACCCCTCACCCCCCAAAAAAGCCTTACGTAATTAATATTTTAATATTAATTAAAAAATATTATATTATCAATATTAATTAAAATTAATATTTTTTCTTCAAATATTAGTCATGTTGTTGCGGAATAACCATTTGTACTGAGACGCGTGTTAGGGCTTAGTCACAGTTTAGTGACTTTCTTGTTTAGGGAATAGAGGCATAAAGTGAAAGTGTAATGTCAAGAAAGAACACGTTTTTCAATGCATTATGCGTCATAAGTATGCATTAGAGTACAGTTTTATGACTGAAGAAACTAATTATACGTAACACTATTTATCACATATATTTAATTTATTTTGAGCGCGCCAAAAGAAAGATTCAAAAGATGTTTTTTCGGCTAGAGAAAAATGTGTACAATAATTTTCTATAGAAAATTATGTACTAAAATATATGCACTGAAGTACAATTTTATAACTTAAGAAACTAATTATAAGTAAAACTTGTTATATTTAATTTATTTTGAGCGCGCCAAGAGAGATTCTAAAGACGTTTTTTTTCGATTAAAGAAACATGCGTACAATAATTTTCTTCCCAAAAGTAAATAAAAAAATATATGAATTTAAGAATAATTTTATGACTGAAGAAGCTAATTATACGTAACACTATTTATCACATATTTATTTTGAGCGCGCGAGGAAAGATTAAAAAAATATTTTTCGGTTAGAGAAAAATGCTTACAATTATTTTCGACAGAAACTTGAATAAAAAAAGATATGTATCAAAGTACAAATTTATAACTGAAGAAACTAATTGGAAGCAAAACTTTTTATCCTTTATTTAATTTACTTTGAGCGCGCCAAAAAAGATTCAAAAGATGCTTTTCGGATAGGCAAATATCCGTACAATCATTTTCTACAGAAAATTGAATGAAAAAAATGTATGCATTGTGAAATTTTACAACTGAAGAAACTAATTATAAAAACCTATTTTTATCACATATATAATTTCTTTTAAGCGCGCCAAGAAAAATTCTAAATATATTTTTCGGTTAGACAGAAGTGCAAACAATCATTGTCTCCAGAAAAATAAATTAAAAAAAAATAGAAAATATTTTTCAACTTTTATTCATTGAAATTGTAATAATTAATAGCTGCATAGGAAATTGTATTTGACCTTATTATTACTTACCAGTAGTAGCAATAGTAGCAATGACAGCAAAAAATATAAAAAATTTCATTTTGAGATTCCACTTGTAACACAGAAATTTTACACTTTTAGAGTTTTTTTAATATTAATTCTACCGAATTAATTAAAAATTAAAAAATATTTAAAACTTTTTTATTTATAAAAGGCACGATTCTTTTCTTCTAAAGTGCCTGCCGCGCAGTTCGACTCAGTCTGGCGGGAATTGAAACCATTGAAACCGCGGACGGTTTGTGGCCTTCGAAAAGTCGATGCGCATGTAGTGGGAGAAAAAGGGTCATTCCGCGCCAAATATTCCACACGATAATTTAATTTTTAATTTGGTAATTTGAAATTTTTTATTTTAATTTCAAATTTTTTTAGTCTATTTTGAAAATGAAGTTTTGCGGACAGCCTGATATAATATTCTCGCTCCTTATTTATTTTTCTGAAAAATCCACGATTTCGTTAAAAGGTCATCCTTTTTTCAATACCACTTGGCAGAAAATTTGACTCTTTTTTTTTTAAATTCGTCTTCTTAGTTTCAAAATTCATATGTTTTAATAGAAACGCCTTATTTTATTTTAAATGGAACTGGCTGAAAATTAATCTTCTTTGGTTCAGGATTCAACAATTTTTGTTAAAAATCCGCCATTTTTGGTTTAATTCAACTGTTTTTGATTCAAAATTAGAATGTTTTTTGATTGAAATCTCTACTATTACATTATTCGTTGAAAATGTATCTTTTTGGTTGAATAGTATATAAATTGATTGAAGGGTGAACCATTTTGTTAAAAAATATTGTTTTCTTAAAAATTTCTCACTTTAGTTGAAAATTTATCTCTTTGGTTGAAAGTTAGATTTTTTCGGCTAAAAATGAATTATTTTAACTGAAAATTTTACTCTTCCAGCTGAATCTTTATAATTTGAATTGGAAATTCATCTATTTCGTTGAAAGTTGAACAATTAATTGAACTTATTATTAGTTTGTTGATAATTCAAGTATTTTATTAAAGAGTCACCTTTTTTGGTAGAAAATTCAACTTTTCTATCAAATATTAGTCTCTTCAGTAAAATATTCAACTCCTTTTTTGAAAATTTAATCATTTTATGGAAAATTTGAATATTTTTAAATAAATTCATCTTTGTTGGTCGAAAATTCAACTGTTTTCTTGAAAATTCATCGTTTTGGATTGGAAATACATATTTTATTGTAGAAGGCATCTCTTTTCGTTGAAATAAATTAATAAATTTAAACTTTTTAAATATTGATCTGAAACGGTTTTATTCCGTTTTTGTAAGATTCTATGTTAAAAAGGTTACAAAATTTCAATTAAAAAATTTGGTTAAAAAGTCATCATCATTTGTGTTTGAAATTTCAACTGCTTTGTTGAAAATTCATCGTTTGTGGTCGGAAAATTCAACTATTTTTTTGAAAATTCGTCTTTTTCGTTTAAAAAATCATCTGTTTTAATCAAAATTTAATTTTGAATTCAAAATAGTTTATTGAAAATTCGATTGGATAGGGGGGTTTTAACACCCCTGCCCCCTGTCGCGGATCAGTCACTGAAAATTCGTCTTTCCTGGTTAAATTTAACTGTTTTTCATTTAAAATAAAAATATTTTTTGGTAGAAATATCTACAATTACATTATTTGTTGACAATTGATCTTTTTTGGTTGAAAATAGAATTAGTTGGTTGAAGATTGATCCACTTAGTTTAAGAATCTTCTTTTTTTTGAAGATTTAGCCTTTTAGTAAAAAATTCATCTCTTTGGTTGAAAAATCGTTTGTTTTTTTTGTTGTTAAAAATTAATTTTTTCAAACTGCAAATTTAAGTTTTCCATTTGAAGATTCATAATTACTTGAAAATTCATCTCTTTAGTTAAAAGTTTAACTATTTACATTAAAATTGATCTTTTTTATTAAAAATTCAACTGTGTGGGTAGAACTAATTTGTTAAAAATTTAATATTTTAGTTGAAAATTCATCTATTTGGCTAGAAATTGAACTATTTTGTTGAAAATTCGTTTTTTTTTTGGTTTCAAAATTACTTTTTTAACTGAAAATGTAACTGTTCCATTTTCTGTTTAAAATTGATGATTTGAGTTGAAAAGACGCCTTTTTTGGTGGAAAACTGATCTTCTATGTTTGAAATTTCTTCATCTTTTGTTAAAAATGTAAATGTTTGGTTGTAAATGAACTTTTTTTTCTAAACTTGAACTATTTTACAGATAATTCGTCTTTTGGCTTGAAAGTTCAAGAATTATTTAGATAAACTTTTTTTGTTTTTTACTAAAAAGTCTTTATTCATTAAAAATTTGTTCGTGGAGTTGGAAAATTTATCATTTTAGTTGAAAATTAATATTTTCGGTTGAAGATTTGACTATTTGGTTGCAAATGCAATTGTTTCTGGTTGAAAATTCGTCCTTTTGGATTGAAAATTAATTTTTTATGGTAGAAAAGTAATTTTGTTTGGTTGACATAAATAATTAAATTTAAAATGTTTTTATTTTACCATGAAACTTTTTTATTCCATTCATAAAAGAAACTTTGTTAGAAGTGTTATTATTGATCAGTGAGAATGAAAAATTTGTCAAGGAAAGTCAGGAAAAAGTCAACGAATTTTGAAAATTAAGTTTTGGGGCCTCACTGTTCTGGAAATAAATATTTAAGAATGATACTTACAATTTTTTGTCTTTCTATATGTCTCTTAAAAGCCAAAAAGTTAACTTTTTTTCTAAGTTTAAAATTAGAAATAATATCTGCTGGCACGTTTTTCCTCTTTTATGATTATTAGTTATGTCGCTCACGTTCCAGACTATTGAATTAAGCGGAAGCAAACACCAAGGACATTTTTACATAATACGAAAAAGACTGAGCAGAATTTTTTTTTCATATTTTGTATTTTGTTTATATTCTGAATAATAATTATTCAAATATAAATTTTTTCCATGACAGTAAAATTATGAATCAAATTACTTAAACAATAAGGAAGAATAAACTGAAAATAAAGAGAATGATGGTTGTTCAATGGTTTGTATCGAATTATCTTCAAGTAATGTTGCTCTACCAAATTCTGGCAAATACACCATTTTTCGCCTCATTGACAAGAACCGGGAAGGTCAATTTAAAAGAATGTTTATTACATTTTCTTAAAAAGTAAACAAAAAAATTATGGGTTAATATTTGCAGGCTAAATCTTATAAAATTTTTTTCATAGAATCGGATCCGGTGTAAATTTCCCGATTAACTGCCTGGAATTATTTCCTAACCTACTTCACAAAAGGTATCAAAAAAATCGAATGTCAAAACTTTTTTAAATCACTTTTAAACATTAAAAAGATGTTTCACAGAATAAATATTTCATTTATTTAGATCTAAATTTGTTTTGTACAATATTTTTCTCCTCATCGGTTTTCATGAAATTTCAATCTAAATTTTATTTTAAATTTTATTTGCTGATTATTAATTATAGATAGATTAAATATTTTTTTTACTCCATGTATACCGTTTGCGGATTTTAACATATCTGAAGTCCCCCTCCGACAGGAGATCGTCAGACATTAAACTCTTTAGCTCACATCCCTTCCCAAATCCTATTTTTGTCAAAATTCTGCAAAATGAAAAAATTGCTTAAAATCTTCCAGAAACTTTTCTGACGATTTTGAAAATCTTTTGAAATCTTCAAAAATGTTTTTCCATTTTATCTTAAAATAAATTTTTCAAAATAAAATTTATTTCAGTATTCCCAAGAATCTTTAAAAGAACACTTTTTTATTCCCTTGAAAGCTTTCAAAACTCTTAAAGAGCTTTTTTTCCAAATCTTTAAATATCGACATTTTGTTTTTACATTTCTTAAAATCGTTTCTAGCTTCAAATTATTCTTGAATTTTTTTCAAAATTTCTAAATATCTTTTAAACTGATTCGAACTTTTCATTACATTTAAAAAAATTGCTTTAGGATCTTCCAGATTCTTTTTCGGCAATTTCCAAAAAAAAAGCCAGGAATCTTAAAATAACTTGGTTATTCTCTTGAAACCTTTCAAAATTCTTAAAGCCCTACTTTTTTTCGAAATTTTCATAACCTAAATTTAGCTTGAAATTTTTTGAAATTGTTTTAAATTCTTGAAAATCTTTTCTTAATTATTTTTCAACCTTTCCAAAACTTCCTTATATTTCTTGAATAAACTCGTTTTTTTCTAAATTTGGTAATCGTGCAAAAAACCTTCTACTTTCTTTTTCGGAATTTTTGGAAATCATTTAAAATCCTGCAAAATAAAAACAATTTCCCAACAATCTTTCAGATTCTTGAACATAATTTTGGATATCTTATAAAGAGTCACTTCAGATATTCAGATATTCAGATAATATATATTCATATATTCTTCAGATATCTTAAGAATTTTTTTTCTTCTTTAGGCTTTTCAAAATTATGAAAAAACTTCTAAATCTACATTTCATTTCAAGTTTTTTGAATTTTTTTCAAATGTAAAATTATTTTTGAAATTTCTCAAGAACTTTTGAATATATTTTAAAATGATTTGAATTTTTCCTAAAGCTTCGGAAAACTTCTGTAAAATTGAGAAAAAATTGAAGAAAATTTTCCAGATTCTTTTTTAACAATTTTGGAATTCTTTTGGGATGTTTAAAAAAATGTTTGAACATGGTTTTAAAAACATTTTATAAAATAAAAAATTATTTTAAAGTTTCCCAGAAATCTTAAAAAAAAAATCTGTATTCCCTTGAAAATTTTTAAAATTCTTAAAAAACTTTCAAGTTTTTTGTTCCAAATCTTCAAAAATGTACATTTTTTTTA
>JAABKJ010000755.1:18654811-18694134 GCA_011634705.1 Andricus grossulariae
TTTTTAATTTAAAATTATTGTTGTATCTTTTAAAAACTTTGGAAATCTTTTGTAATGTTTAAAATCTTGTTAAATATTCGCTTCAAATTAATTTTTGAAATTTCGAATTATTTTCGAAATTTTTTAAAAACTTCTGAATATCTTTCAAAATGATTTGAATTTTTTCTAAAATTTTGAAAGCTTGCAAAATTGAAAAACTTTGCTTTAAAATCTTCGAAATTCATTTCCGTTTATTTAGGAAATCTTTCAAAATGGTTTAAAATTGTTCAAAAAATATTCTTAAAATTAATTCATCAAAATAAAAAATTAATAAAAATTTTTCCTGGATTCTTAAGAAATAGTTTAAAATTTTATTTCAAAGTCTTGAAAAATCTACATTTTTTTCATGTCTTGAAATCTTTCCAAATTTCAAATTATTTCTGAATCTTTTCAAAACTTCTAAAAATTATGAATATCTTTTAAAACAATTCATAGTTCTTCATTCGACATATTTCAAAATCTTCAAAGCTCAAAATTAATGTTCAAAAATAAAACCGAGAATAAAATCTGAATCATAATAAATTTTCCCAGCAATTTTATTGACGGCACCGGTAATTTTGTCCAGAATTTTATTTTCCTCGTCTCTCTGAAAGTGTGAAAAAGTTCACAAATTATATTGTGAGAGTAAAATGCTAAGAACAGGTTTATTTCTTTATATTAAAAGAAAAACACTTACAATTAAAATATTATCTTTCATCAATAACGTTCAGAAACATTCAGAAAGAAATTATTTTTTCAAATAAAATTACTTGATATCTTTAGTTTATTAAATTGATGGTGCAGAAAATTTCTAATCATTATTAATAGATAAATACATATAGTATCATTACATATGGTCAAGGGGTTATCAATAGAATCTGGGGTTAGCAGTCTAAACTCTCCAATATGAAGTTAGCAGTCTAAACTCTACAATCTGGGGTTAGCAGTCTAAACTCTCCAATCTGAGGTTAGCAGTCTAAACTCTCCAATATGGAGTTAGCAGTCTAAACTCTCGAATCTCGTTTTATGTTGGCACCTAACCCCGCTACGTGTACGTGGCGCTATGAACCAGCACAAAACGAAATTGGAGAGTTTAGACTGCTAACCTCAGACCGGCGAGTATAGCATGGAGGTCCCGATTTTTAAAAAAGTTGGCTAAAATGTTAAGAACGTAATTGTTGCCTTTATTATTAAAGAATCATTTACAATTTAAATTATCTTCAAAAGAAAAAATGTTTAGAATTCAAATTCCTCATTCGGAGATTTCAATCGAAAAAATTTCAGAAAATTCAAAAGAAAAAACTAAAAACAGCCATAATTTGGTGAATTTTAGTCAGAAGAGAAGCTAAAAGCCACTTTTAAAAATTTTATGATTCTTAAATTCTTGAGAAATACATCATGGGAGTGTTTATTTAGAATAGTAGAAATAAGAAGTGATTTCGTCAAATGAGGGTGATTTGTGGCCGGATGGATGAAAATGCCATCCAGTGTAGTGAGGCTCTTTGAAAATTTGTTTATCGAATACCATACACTTCTTTTAACTTTTAGCATTTGCTCGGCTTAGTAAAACTACCCATCGTATCGGCTAATTATAGCCTCCTATTTATTTTATTTACGCGCGCCCTCGCGCACACTGCGCACCGCCGCGCCATGGTCATAAATCAAAATTCCATTTCAACGTTCTAACGAAGGATCAAATAAAACACTTTAATTGACGTTTTTACGGCGGCCGGCAGCCGAAGCCGAACTCCTGCCTGCCTGCTCACTCGAGCTGACCCTGTGCACGGTAAGCCTACTACACGCATATACAGGCGCATAGACGGCGAACTCAATGCACCGCGCATAGAGTCGCGAACGAGAAAACAATCCTTCACCCCCCCCCCCCACACCCTACCTCCTCAACACCGATTTATACCCAAGTTACCACCCTGCTTTATACCTTTTTTTCCCTCCCCGACTTGAATAAAAGAAATTTCTACGCCACCATAAAATCCCCTGTTTTTCAATCTTTTCTATATCATTTTAAGGCCATCCACCATTTGGGTGGTCTAAAAATGCACTGGAAATTCGTTTTCTTCATTTTTATGGATATTCACCGAAAAATTTGTTGGAATTCACAAAGAAACAAATCAATTTGTTTTATTTTGAAAAAAATTTAGAGACGGTACCCCATGAAGTTTAACACGTACTTTCCATATGAAAAAAATTTGTTGTAAATTTTATTCAGAATCCTTAATATTAGTTGAATCTAGTCGAAATTCGATATTTCTCTTCATAATTAGACATAGAATACATTTAATATATTACTTTTCAAATATCACCAGCATAAGTCTGTTTTATGGGGTCCCAAAAAAAAACCCATAAGTGAAAAAATGGGTTTTTGGCGCTAATTACGATTTTTTTGCGGTTTTTTTTAAAGGAAAATCGTTTCTAATATATCAAATATTACTTCATACTAATAATTAGATGTTTACATGCATTTTTTGAACAATTTATTATTGTTTTCAGCAAATTTTCTCTTAGAACGGAGAAAAGCCGCGGTTTTTTTTCTCAAAAATATTCCACTTCAATTTATCATTATTATTAATAATATTCTCTTTGCCTAATGGTAGAAAGTTGCAGTTTTTTCTGAAATTTTAAACTATTTGTCTATTTTTCACTTGGAGTGACTTTTTTGTTTGTTTTTGTCTCTCGTGTAAGACAGCTTTCTTGTTTAAATTATTTTTTTATACATTAAGAAAAGAGCAAACATAATTGTAGAAAATTACAAATCTTTAAAAAAAAAGATTTTACAAAACTTCAAATATTGGTAAACTGTACTTAAAATTATGTTCTAAATACATGTAGTTTGTTGTACAAATGTACAAATTTGAGTAAGAACATGTACATTTTTAAAAACAATACTTTTAGAATCCGCATTAACGCTTCGCATTGTATTTTGCTCTCAATTTTTGTAGGATATGTAATATATAAGTTTCTACTAATAGAAACTAAAATTTAACAAATATTACACTTTTACCAAGAACTTTTGCTAATATAATAAATAACATTGAACTGTAGTTCGATTATTTAAAATTGAACAATAATTGATTTTACGTGACGATTCTGAATCTGTTCGAAATGAAGCAAGTTACAGATTTTAAAGTTAAAAAAAAATCGATTTTAAATCCTCTTAAACAAATGCAAAGGTTCGATTGAAATTTTATAAACTATTCCTAATTTGAAAATATTTTAAAATTAATAGATTCATAATCAAATGCTTTTATTCAATTCCAAATCCTATTCAAATATTGTTTCAGCCTGAAATACTCCATTTTTAAACATTTAATTTGAAATTTTTTAATTAAGGATGACATTTTTTTAAATATTTGGCAATATTTTACTTTTCATTTAAAATGAGTAATTACAAATCAAATATTAAAAAATAAACCATTTTAAACTGAATTATTTAAAATAGAAAGCCCTGCATCGTAGATATTTTACAGTGTTAAATTTAAACTTTGAACGTTACAATATTAATTGTTCTATTTAACAAATTTTTAATATTTAAATGAAATTAATAAATTTTGATGCATATATAACAATTGAACAATTATCAATTTGGACTAAATTTGAGTTAGTTTAAGAATAGTTACAAGTTTTGAGAAGATCCAAACTTAATTTAAAACTGGAAAAGATTTCGAAAAGTAAAAAACCAAATTTAGGTTTTTGAAGATTTCGAAATAAAATTTTGAAGCTTTTTAAGGATCTTTAAAGGTTTTAAGAAAATGAACAAAATTTCTTAAGTTTGCTGGGGAAATTTTAAATAATTTTTTATTTAAAAAAATTAATTTTAAAAGAAAAATTGAAAAGATTCAAACATAATTTAAAACGTGAAAAGATTTCAGACCATTTAAAAGACAATGTAGATTTTTTTAAATTTCAAACACAAAATTTATAAGCTTTTTGAGCATTTTAAAAGGTTTTATATGAATAAAAATTTGCATAAAAATTTCTAGAAAAACTAAGAACAATTTCGCATGTATTTCCCATAAGCAAAAAAGACGTTTTTTGTCAATTTTATTCAGAATCAACAATATTAGATAAATCAAGTTCATTTTTCACATTTCTCCTCATAATTAGCCATAGAATACAAATAACAAATTACTTTTTGAATATCATCCCACATAAGTCTGTTTTATATGGTCCCAAAAAACCCCATAAGTAAAAAAATGGTTTTTGCGAGTTTTTGGCGCTAATTATGATTTTTTTGAGGTTTTTAAAATGAAAATTGTTTCTAGTATACAATATATTGCTTTATACTAATAATTAGATGTTTATATGAGTCTTTTAAACAATTTATTATTGTTTTTAACCATTTTCTCTTAGAAAATAAATAGAAAGTCGCGATTTTTTTCAAAAATTTTCCACTTTTTGTCCGACTTTTAATCACAGTTAGGTGATAGGTAATTATTGTGAACAAACATAATTGTTCAAACAATTTATTACTATTTTTAATAATATTTTCTTTGAATAATGCAAGAAATTGCGGTTTTTTTCTGAAATATTCAACTTTCCGTCCACTTTTCACTTGGAGCGAGTTAATATTTAATTCAATTTAGTAAAAATAATTGTTTCAACAAATTATTTTTTATAGCTATCTGCTTCTATATTACTACTAGATGGTTGCGGTTTTTTCTGAAATTTTTAACTTTTAGTCTACTTTTCAATTAGAGTGAAGTAATAATTAATTCAAGTCAACAAAAGTGATTCGCTCATTAATTCGTTATTATTGTTAATAACATTCTCTCTGCTTAATGGTAGAAACTTCCGTTTTTTAAATAAATTTTCAACTATTTGTCTATTTTTTACGTGGCTTGACTCAATAATTAATTTAATTTAGCAAAAATAATTGTTTAAACAAATTATTATTGTTTATAACCAGCTTCATCTGCATTAATGTCAGATAGCTACGGTTTTTTCTGAAATTTTCAACTTTTTGTCCTCTTTTCACTTAGTGCGGTGATAATGAATGCAAGTTAACAAAAAAAGTTGTTTAAACAATTAATTATTGTTCATAACTCTTCTCTCAGGTAAGTGCTAGAAAGTTGCGGTTTTTTCTGAATTGTTTAACTTGCTTTGCTTTTTCAGTTATGAACTGATAATAAATAAACATTCGGTAGAATCATATTTTAAACAACCTCTTTCTTTCTTGTGAATATATTTTTCTGTAATAAAACAGATATTTGTAAAATTAATATCTGACTTTAATTCCCTTTTTACATGAGACAAAGTCAGAAACCATATTTAATACTCTTGTGTATGATACATTTTTTGTTTACAATAATTTTTTTTAAACACTGGGAAAAGACAAAAATATTTCACTTAAAACATATAATAATATTTGAAAAATGATTCTTCTTGAGGTTCACTTATTATTTGTTCATAACTAAAAAGTCAAAGCAAAACTGAAAATTTCAGAAAAAGCAGCTTTCTAGCATTACTTTTGGAGAAGACAGTAATAAATAATAGTTAATTATTCAAACAATAATGTTTGTTAACTTGCATTATTTATTACTTTACCAAGTAAAATTTGGGTAAAAGTTAAAAATTTCAGAAGAAACCACAATATAATTAATAAGGAAGAAGATAGTTATCAACAATAAAGATTTGTTTGAATAATTATTCCTTCTAAATTGAATTAATTAACTCACTTCATGTGAAAAGTAGACTAATAGTTGAAACTTTCATGAATAACCGCAACTTTCTAGCATTATTCAAACTAAAAAGTATTAAAAATTATAATATATTGTTAACACAACTGTTTTGCTTAGCTCTTATTAATTATTATCCTTACTCTGATTGAAAATGGGACAAAAAGTGGAAAACTTTTGAAGAAAACTGCAATTTTCTAACATTATTCTAGGAGAATATTATTAGTAATAGCAATTAATTGTTTAAACAATCACGTTTGTCAACATTAATTAACAATTAATAGTTGATTTTTCATTCATTAATAGTTTCAATTAAAACAAGTACGAATTTTCAAAAAAATACTTGAATCCTCCACAAAGGAAGATTTTTCAGTCAGCAAAGAGTAAAAATGTCTTTTTAAGTCAAAAAAAGATTCATTTTTAATCAAGAAGAATTATTTTCTACTATAACAGACGAGATGTCAACAAAATACATCAATTTTTTACCAAATAGTTGAATTTTTAACCAAGAAGATTAATTTTCTATTAAAAAATACCAATTTTCAACTAAACAGTTCAATTTTTAGTCTAAGAAAGATAACTTTCTAACCAAAAATATAATATTTGAATTTTCATTGAAAAACAATCTTCAATTTGGAAAGGCGTATTTTTTACACAACAGTCGAATTTTCATTCCAAAAATATGAATTTTCAACTAAAAAATTGAATTTTTGAATAAATTTTGAACAAATTATCAACCCGAAAATATGAATTTTCAATGAAGTAGTTCAACTTACATAAATGTAATTTATAATAATAAATTGGATAATATTAAAAGAGGTTTAGAATTTGAAATTTGTAAATTTTCAAACTTGGGATTTTTTTTCAAATAAAAAAAAAGGTTTTAATGGATCCTGGAAGTTTCGCTAAATTTTTAAGTTTATTCTATGATTGCAAACATTATAAAATAATTGAATTTTTATCGCATGTTTTAATGATTATTGTAAAATAATATTTTTTTCTACTGTGTTAGGTAGCAAGTAAGAATATAAAACTCAGAATGATGAAAAAAGTTCCTACTAAATACAGAAATTCTATTTTAATGAAGAAAAAAATTACTTTTTTGGATTCGGCTAAATTAACATTTATTTTTTAAAAGTTAAGAAATCTTCTACCTGAAATATAACAAGTTTGCATTAGAGTAACAAGCCATCATTTTAAATTCAAAACAAAAATGTAATTATAATCTTCATAAAATTTTGTTTAAAAAAATATAATCATCGCTTGCTATGCTAATTCAAGCTAAACACGTTTCAGGTACAAAAATTCAATTTTAAAAAATAATAGTTAATCTAGATGAATTATACAATTTTGAATATGTTATTACTGTGAAAATTTAAAGAGCCTGAAATTAAAAATATTTGACTTAGATAGCTTCCAAATTTGAAAATTATTGGGTCTACATAATCAATTTTTTAATGTTGCAATTTTAAACATTCTTATATTTAGAATTACTGAATTTCAATTCTGTTTTAAGAACACAAATTTAAAAATTGTTTACTCTTAAATGCTTGAATCTCAGAATTTCGAATACCGGAAAAATTTTTCGTGGCTTTTTGCGATTCTTAGTAATAATACTAGTTTTTGGCCTTGGGGAATTGAAGCCAGAACGCCTGATGAAAATCAAAATCTTCTTCATAATTTACGGACCCCAAAGGCACAAAATTAAAAACCGGAGAAAAGAAATTTGAGTTATGACCTTTATGAAAATCGAAATTCCAAAGGTCCACTATTATTCAGTGACCATAATTTTTTTAAGCTAATTTTGAGGCCAATGTTCTTCATGCTTGTATTCTGTTTGTTCAAAATTCTTTGCAAGTCTTCCATTGACTCTGCCAAAACAATCTTGTCATCTGCGAAAGCTAACCCACGTACCTTCACTGATTCTAGATCTATACCTTCTTCATCGAAGAGGTGCATTCTTAGACACTTGTTAATGAATATAATAAAAAGTATGAAAAGTATAAAATAAAGTATAATAAATATAAATAAAGTACTAAACAAAAGTATAAAAAGTATTATTATAATTAAAAAAGAACCCGAATGAAGTTAACGTATTTTATTACAATTATTATATATTTTTGAACTTACAGACATCAAGTGTGAGATATATTCAGCATTTGAACTTACCTAAAACAAAACAAAAAATGCCTATTATTTATTACATGACTAAGATTAAAATATATTTTTCTGATATCTATCAACATTTACGAAAAGCTACTAATAATTATATTAAGATTTGCGATTCACTCTGCTAATAATTTTCAAAACCTAAAAAAGACCCTCCAAGACCATAACGACAATAAAAAAAAATGAAGGTGATTATGTGAGAAGGGAGTTATTGTTAAGCTAAGGGAACTTTCGTTGTCTTCGCGTCTTGGTGCACGTGGTTGGCGATTATCGGTAATTTCATACTTTTTTGGGAGAACCGGCGTAAACATAGAGGCAGCTCTGGCCACTTTAATATCGCTCCTCGACGATCAATAATAACAACGGAATATGCAGCTTGTCTCGACGCCGGTATTCGTATTATAGTAATTTTCTTTCGAAGGGGCCCGCGCTCCGTGGTTCCCCAGACGGTCAGCACTGGTCGCACAGTGTTGCCAACCTGCCCAGCACTCGAAAATTGTAATTCCCCGTCTATCTGGCGGCTTCGGCACCCCGTTACTCTCATTTACATTGTTTCCAATTTCAAAGCAGTATTTCTCGCCAATCTTGGTATTTATCAGGAAAACCTTATTTCTTTCTACTTCTTCCAGCCTATGCGAAAATAAGGGTAAATGGAAAACTGAGTGATTCGATATTATGCAAGAATTGAGACAAGGATGCGTTATGTCCTCATGGATATTTATTATATTCATGGACAAGTGTATCAGAATGGCCCTCTTTGACGAAGAAGGTATAGATCTAGAATCAGTAAAGGTACGTGGGTTAGCTTTCGCAGATGATAATGTTGTTATGGCAGTCACCTTACTTGACTTGAAAATTGTACGAATAGTGAAATTTTTTGAAAAACCCGCAACATTCTAACATTTGATTTAGGGGGGGGGGGTCAAATCTTACTGTTTCTTATGAATTAACAAAGTATAGTTCAAATTTCAAGCAAGTGAAAATTTTCAAAAACATACTTGAATCCTCAGCAAAGAAAGATTTTTCAGTCAACAAAGAGAAAAGATGTCATCCAAAATGTAGAATTTTCAAGTGAAAAAAGAACAATTTTTAAGCAAATGAATTATTTTCTACTATAAAAGATGAATTCTCAACAAAATATATAAATTTTGAATTAAATAGTGGAATTTTCAAGCTAAAAAGGCGAGCTTTCTACAAAGCAGTTGCATTTTCAATCAAATAATTACATTTTCAACCAAAAAGATAATCAGTTTTCAACCAAGAAGATCAATTTTTTATTAAAAAAGATGAATTTTCACAAAAAAATTAATACATTATAGATGGATTATTTTTCTACGAAAAAGACCAATTTTCAACAAAATACATACATTTTTAATCAAATAGTTGACTTTTTAACCAAGAAGATTAATTTTCTACTCAAAATGACCAATTTCTAACCAAGTAGTTATATTTTTAGTCTAAAAAAGTTAACTTTCTAACAAAAAATAGATTATTTAAATTATTATTGACAATAAATCATTTTCAAATTAGAAAAGCGAATTTTTTACAAGACAGTTGAACTTTTATTCCGAAAATATGAATTTTCTACAAAAAAGGTGAATTTTCTACAAAACTGTAGAATTATCAAGATTAAATACGAATTTTCAACCAAACAATTGCATTTTTAACCAAAAAAAAAAAAAGATTTTCTACGTAAAAGGGCAATTTTCCACAAAAAACATAATTTTTTTACCAAATAGTTGAACTTTTACCCAAGAAGATTAAGTTTCTACTAAAAAATGCCAATTTTCAACCAAATACTTAAATTAATTTGATCTAAAAAAGATAAATTTCTAACCGAAAGTAGAATAGTTAAATTTTCATTAAAAAACAATCATTTTAAATTTAGAAAAGCGAATTTTTTACAAGACAGTCGAATTTTCATCCCGAAAATATGAATATTTTACAAAACAGTTAAATTTTCTACCAAACTGTTGAATTATCAAGATTAAAAGAAGAATTTTCAACCAAACAGTTGCATTTTTAACCAAAAAAATAGATTTTCTACAGAAAAGGGGAATTTTCAACAATATACATAAATTTTTTACCAAATAGTTGAATTTTTAACCAAGAAGATTAATATTCTACTAAAAACTGACCAATTTTCAATCAAATAGTTAAATTTTTAGTCTGAAAAAGTTAACTTTCTAACCAAAAATACAATAGTTAAATTATCATTGAAAATAAATCATTTTCAATTCCGAAAAGTGAATTTTTCACAAGACAGTCGAATTTTCATCCCAAAAATATGAATTTTCTACAAAACAGTTGAATTTTCTACCAAACTGTTGAATTATCAAGATTAAATACGAATTTTCAAGCAAACAGTTGCATTTTTAACCAAAAAAATAAATAAATTTTCTATAGAAAAGGGGAATTTTCAACAAAATACATAAATTTTTAACCAAATAGTTGACTTTTCAACCAAGAAGATTAATTTTCTACAAAAAAATACCAATTTTCAACCAAATACTTGAATTAATTTATTCTAAAAAAGATAACTTTCTAACCAAAAATAGAATAGTTAAATTGTCATTGAAAATAAATCATTTTCAATTTAGAAAAGTGAATTTTTTACAAGACACTCGAATTTTGATCCCGAAAATATGAATTTTCTACAAAACAGTTGACTTTTCTACCAAAATGTTGAATTATCAAGACTAAAGACGAATTTTCAACCAAACAGTTGCATTTTTAACCAAAAAAAAAATATATTTTCTACAGAAAAGAAGAATTTTCAACAAAATACATAAATTTTCAACCAAATAGTTGAATTTTTAACCAAGAAGATTAATTTTCTACTGAAAAATACCAATTTTCAATCAAACGCTTAAATTAATTTGATCTAAAAAAGATAACTTTCTAAACAAAAATAGAATAGCTAAATTTTCATTGAAAAACATTGAATTTTTGAACAAATTTTCAAGACGAAAATATTAATTTTTAATAAAGCAGTTCAATTTACGTAAACGTAATTTCAAATTATAAATTGGATAATATTAAAAGCCGTTTTGAATTTGAAATTTGTAAATTTTTAAATTGAATATAATAATTTATACATTTAGATGCTCAATACTGCAATTATTGCGTTTTATGGCACAGAAAGTAAAAGTTATTCAATTATTTTCATGGGTTTCCATTTAAAACTGTACAATTTTAAATGTGGTATGCCTTAAAATTACAAAGTTAAATTTTTTAAACCAAGGATGCGTTATGTCCTCATGGTTTTTTTTTACAATTTATTTCTTTGGTTGGAAATCAAAATATTTTGATGAAAATTCTTTTTTTTTTTGTTAAAAATTAATTTTTTCAACTGAAAATTTAAGTATTGCATTTTTGGGTAAATTTTAATATTTTAATTTCATGTATTTTATTTGAATATTTAACTTTTTTATTTCAAACTTCATATATTTCGTTGACAATTCATTTTTTTCGGTTCGAAATTCATCTTCTTGGTTGAATCTTTATTATTTATTATTATACCAAAGCCATTTCCCTTTCGGGATAACCGTGACTCACTTGGCGAGGAAGGGGGTAATTTATTTGATTAAAAATTTAACTACTTAGTTGAAAATTGTGTTTTTTCTAATTTATCGTTTTTGTTGGCAATTCAATTCTTTGGTTGAAAAGTTAACTATTTTGTTGAAAAGCGTTTTTTTTTGTTGAAAATCAATTTTTTCAACTGAAAATTCAAGTATTCCACGCACGGTTTAAAATTTATCTCCTTTAGTTGAAAATTCAGTTATTTGATTGAAAATTTCCGTATTTTGTCGAAACTTTGTCTTTTATGGTACAATATAATTCTTCATAGTGACTAATTTATCTTTCTGGTTAAAAATTAATCTTTCTAGTTGAGAATTCATCTCTTTAATTGAAAATAATTTTTTTTTTCAAATTGAAAATTAATTTTTTCTGAAAATTGAACTATTACATTTTTTTTCTGAAAATGTACCTTTTCCATAGAAATTTAATCTTCTACGTTGAAAATTCATCTGCTTGATTGAAAATTTACCTATTTTGTTGAAAATTCATCTATTTCAGTGAAACTTTTTCTTTTTCGGTAAAAAATGCATTTTTTGGTTGAACATTCATTATTTTAGTTAAAAATTAATTTCTTTGCTTAAAAATTAAACTATTTTGTTGAAAAATTTTGTTGTTGTTGTTGAAAATGATTATTTTCAACTGAAAATTTAACTATTCCATGTTTGGTCCAACATTTGTCGTCTTTACATGAAAATTTAGTTATTTGATTTAAAATGTATGTATTTCGTTGAAAAATTGTCTTTCGTGGCAGAATAAATCTTCTTAATGACTAATTCAACTTTTTGGTTGAAAATTTCTTTATCAATACAAAAATTTGTTGCAAATTTATGTTTTTTGTTTAAATTATTCTTTTTCAGTAGAAAATTAATCTTTTTGGTTGAAAATTCAACTCTTTGATTGAAAATTATTTTTTTCTTGTTGAAAATTAATTTTTTCTAACTTAAAATTTAACTACTCTTAGTTTAAAATTCATCTTTTTCAGTGAAAATTTGTCTTTTTGTGGTGAAAAATTCAATTACTGGGTTAAAAATTCATTTTTTGGTTGCCGATTTATTATCTCAATTAAAAATTAATTTCTTTGCTTAAACATTTTACAATTTTGTTTGAAATTTTTCATTTTTTAGGTTGAAAATTCAATTATTTGGTTGAAAATATCTGTATTTTGTTGAAACTTTACCTTTAATAATAATAACAACAATAATAATAATATAGAATAATAATTTAATTTTTTGGTTGAAAATTCATTTTGTTGGTCGAAAATTTAACCATCAGATCGAAATTCCTTTAAAAAGTCAAAATTTAATTAAAAATGCATGTATTTTGTTAAAACATTATCTGTTTTGTTGAAAATTGGTCTTTTATTTGTAAAAAATTCGTCATTTGGATTCAAAATACAACTACTGGGTACATTTTCAATTCATAGAATTCATCTGGTTTGATTTAATTTTACTATTATATTTTTTTTTAAATTTTTTAGAGACTTAACTGATTTGTAAAAAGCATCTTTTTATAGAAAACTAAAAAACTTGGTTGAATGATGAACTATGTACTTTAATAAAAATTCATTCAATTGGTTTAAGATTCAACCATTATGTTGTAAATTCATCTAATTGGTTAAAAATTTGACTATTTTGTTGATTTTTTTTTCGAAAATTAATTTTTTAATTGAAAATTCAAATATTCCATTTTCGGTTAAAAATTCAACTTATTGGTTAAACTCAAATGTTTCTCATTCAAAATTAAAATCGTTCGTGGTTTAAATATTAACTTCCACATTTTTCGTTGAAAATTCACCCAATAAAACAAAAATTATGGTCACCGAGTGAGTCACGCTTACCCCGAAAGGGAAATGGCTTAATGGTATAATAATAGTATACGTTTCGGAATCGGACTGATTCTCTCATAAGATTACCTTTCACATTTCGCAGAATTTAAAAAGAATAGTTTATAAGATAATTTTAAGAATTTTTTTAATGGATTTCCCCTGTTTTCAAGAAAATTTCCTTTTATCTCCTTTTTAGGGAAATAGGGGAGGTGAGGGAAAATGAGAGTAAAGTAGGGAAAGTGAGGAGAAATTAAGGGAGAAAAATTAGGGGAAATTTGGCGAAATAGGAGAACTGAGGGGAAATAAGAGAAAGAAAATACGGAAAAATGGGGGGATATATGTGGGGAATAGAAGAGAGAAGATGGACCAGACTAGCAAGATTTAGATTGGGAAGTAAGGTCAGGGAAGGGATGTATTGAGAAAAAAAAGAGAAAAAAAGTGCAGAATCTGTGAATGGGGCAAGGAAACTTGGAAGAATATGGCTATTTATTATATTCATGGACAAGTGTCTAAGAATGGGCCTCTGCGACGAAGAAGGTATAGATCTAGAATCAGTGAAGGTACGTGGGTTAGCTTTCGCAGGTGATAAGATTGTTATGGCAGAGTCAATCAAAGACTTAAAAAGAATGTTGAACAAACTGAATACAAGCGTGAGAAACACGGGCCTTGAAATTAACGTAAATAAAACAAAAATTATGGTAACCGAGTGAGTCACGCTTACCCCGAAAGGGAAATGGCTTAATGGTATAATAATAGTATAAGTTTCGGAATCGGACTGATTCTCTCATCAAATTAACTTTCACATTTCGCAGAATATCAAAAGAATAGTTTACAAGAAAATCGTAAGAACTTTTTTTATAGAATTCCTCTGTTTTCAAGAAACTTTCCTTTTATCTCCTTTTTAGGGAAGTAGGGGAAGTAAGAGAAAATGAGGGTGAAGTGGAGAAAGTGAGGAGAAATGAAGGGAGAAAAATCAGGCAAAATTGGGGCGAAATAGGAGAAGTGAGGAGAAATGAGGAAAAGTAAAGTAGGAAAAATGGAGAGATCTAGGTGAGAAATAGAAGAGAGAAGATGAACCAGAATAGCAAGATTTAGATTGGGAAATAAGGTCAGGGAAGGGATGTATTGAGAAAAAAAAAGAGAAAAAGGTGCAGAATCTGTAGGTGGGGACAGGAAACATGGAAGCATGGCTATTTATTATATTCATGGACAAGTGTCTAAGAATGGAACTCTTTGACGAAGAAGGTATATCTGGAATCAGTGAAGGTACGTGGGTTAGCTTTAGCAGATGAGGTCATGTAAACCATTAGGGGGCACATTATGAATAAAGAAGAGAAGAAATAAGGGGATGAGAAGTAGACGAAATTTGGAGAAATGAGAGGGGATAGGAGAAATGAGTGAAAATTAGGGAAGGGAAGTAGGGGAAATGATTAGAAATTATAGTGAGTAGGGGGAGGGGAAATAATGGCTAGGAAAGTGATGGCTAGCGTAGGGAAGTAGGGGAAGAGGAGTGTTAAATAAGAAATCAAGGAGATGGGGAAGTAGAGGAGGAAGACGTTGGGGAAGGGGAGGGGGAAGTAAAAGTGACGGGAGGGGAAGTATACTTTGACTGATTTTTTCGCTTTATTTCGAAGTGAATTAATAGAACCCAATAAGAAAATCTGCCTATTTTTGTTTGAAAAGTCTACATTTATATTTTTGGTCCAGAATTTGCCTTTTTGGGTAGAAAATTGATCCTTGTCGGTTAAAAATAAACTTTTTGTTGAAAATTCAATTGTCTTCTACAAAATTTGTCTTTTTGGCTTAAAAATTTTTCAAATGGTGCAAATCAACTCTTATTCTTCTTTTTGGTAGAAAATTCTACTAATTAGTATATTTTTGGTTCATGATTAATCTATTTTGGGCTAAAATTCTACTGTTTGGTTTAAAATTGATTTATTTTGTGGAAAATTCAACTATCATGTCACAAATTAATTTTTTGTTGACAAAAATTCAACTGTTTTCTTGAACATTCTTCTTTTTAGATAGAAGATTCGTCCTTTTAGATTTAAAATTCCTTTTTTTTTGTGTAAAAATCATCCTTCTTAGTTGAAAATAAACTTTTCGACAAAAATTCAACTGTCTCCTGAAAAATTATTTTTTTTCGTTCAAAATTTTTTCGAATAGTGTTATTTAGCTCTTAGTCTTCTTTTTGTTTCGAAGTCAACGTTTTTCTAAAACATTTGACTTTCTATCATGAAAACTTGAATTTTTTCTTAGCTATTCTTCTCTTTTCGTAAAAAATGAATTACTTTTTGGTTAAAAATTCCAATATTTTGTACAAATTTCGTGGTTTTTGGATAAACTCAATTGTTTGCAATATATAACTAAAATCTTTTCTGATTGAAATATCAACTATGATATTTTTCATTGCGAATTCATCTCTTTTTTTGTTCAAAATTTATCTTTTTTACTTAAAATTTAATTGTATTATTAACACTTTAGATTTTCTTGAGAATTCAACTGTTTTCTTGAGAATGCATAATCGTAGGTTAGAAATTGAACTACTTGGCTAAAAAATCAACTACTTGGTTTAAAATTTAATTTTTATTTTAAATTCCATTCTTGGGTTGAAAAGTCATTTTTTGTTGTTAAAAATCGTTTCTTGTTTGAAAATTCATCTCTTTTAGTGGAGGAATCTACTATTCAGTTAAAAATTAGTTGCTTTTCGTTGATATCAGCAGTTTTTGGTTTAAAATAAAAATATTTTGTGTTTAAAATATCAAGTATTATATTTTTCGTTGAGAATTCATATTTTTTTGGTAAAAATTCAACTACTTGGTTGAAAATTCATTTTTTGAGTTGAACATTTATGTATTTCCATTGAAAATTTGTCTCATTTCGTTAAAAATTACAACTCTATTCTGAAAAATGTTTTTTTTTCTACTTGAAATTTTAACTATTTGGTGGATTAAACATTCGACTATATTGTGCAGATTCGCCTGTTTTGCTTGAAAGTTTAACTATTTGGTTACAATTTTTTTAGTGTTAAAAATCCAAGCTATTGGGTTTAAAATTCATATTTTTTGGTTTCATATTCAACGGTTTTCTGAAAATTCTATTTTTTAGCTTAGAAACTGAGCTTTTTTGTTGTAAATTCATCTCTTTCTGTAGAAAATTTAACTATTTTGTTGAAAAATGACTTTTGAAATTGACATAAAAAAGTGACTTTAAACCTTTCGAAAAATTTGACAATAATTGTAGGAATTTAAAGTGTTTCAAACTGACTCTAATATGGCACCTACATTAATTTTATTTGAAAGAGCTTAGTTACTTATTATTCTCCTATTTTCGTGAAAAATCACCCTATTTTCCCTGTTTTATATCGATGACAAAAATTAAATTACGCACGTCCTATTAAAAAAAAAAATAAATAAAAAATCCTCCACTTTAATTTTGATCCTTATATAAAAGAGGCACATCTGGGGTTGATATCTTGACAGAGACGATATCAATGTCTGTGCAGTCAACCGGTGATCTTCTGCAGAGGTCAGTGATATAAAGAATTGGCAAACGTCTTTTCCTTCCAGGAATGTCATCCACTCAGAAAAAAGTTTGGTTGGTTAAAAAAAAAAATTCGTCGAATCAACCAAATAAATGGATTGCTATAGGGCCAACCAAAGCTTCAGTTGATTGAATAAAAGGTTTCTTTGATTAAACCAAATAGTTAGTTTAAGAAAATAGTTGAATTCTCAACCGTAAAAAATATTAATTTCAGACAAAACATTTTCAAACTACAAAGATAAATTTTCAACCAAATATTCGAATTAAAAAAATAATTAAAACTAACCAAAAACAGTTGCATTTTCAACATATAGTTCAATTTTAAACCGAATAATTGAATTTTTAACAAAATAGTTAAATTTTCAACCAAATAGTTTAATTTTTAACCAAATAGTTGAATTTTCAACTGCAAAATATAAATTTCCATCTAATCTAACTATAGACAAATTAAAAAAAAAAGATTATTTTTCAAACAAAAATGGAAAAGTTAAATTTTTATGTAAAGAAATTAATTTTCAATCAAATAAAAACGAATTTTCAAGAAAATAGGTGAATTTTCAACCAACAAGATGAATTCTTAATTAGAATGATGAATCTTCAGCCAAAAATGTAATAATTGATATGTCAATCAAATAGTTGAATTTTAAACTAAAAACAATCAATTTTCAACCAGGAACGAAAATAGTTGAAATTTTCAGTTCAAAAGTTGATTGTCAACCAAAAAAATGAATTTTTTAACAAAATATTTGAATTTTTGAACAAAGAGATGAATCTTCAACTAATAAAATAATCTCTGAACAAAGTAGGATAAAATTATTTCTATTTTCTGAAATAATTCATAATTAGTTCCGTTTCCCTAGTTAAATTTTCAAGAATGTAATTGAATTTGCAATCAAGAATATTAATTTTTTAGAAAACAAATGATTTTTTAACAAAATACATGAATTTTCAACCAAATAGTAGAATTTTTAACTAAAACCGATAAAGTTTCAACCAAAAATAGAATAGTTAAATTTTCAATTAAGAAAATTGATTTTCAGCCAAAGAAAAAAACGAATTTTCCACAAAATATTTCAACCAGGAAAGACGAATCCTTGAAGAAAAATTGATTAGTTGAATGTTTAACTATAAAACTATCAATTTTCGACAAAAAATTAAATTTTTATTCATGAAGATTAATTTTCAGCTGAAGAAAAAAAAACAGAATTTTCAACAAAATAGTTTAATCTTCCGCCAATCAAATTTTATTTTTAAAAACTAGTACATTTTTTAATAAATTGAATTTTCAACAATATGCTTGAATTTCCAACCAACAAAAAATTAATGTTTAACCAAAGACTAATTTTGCAACTAAATTGTTGAATTTCCAAGTAAAAATGACGATTTTTTAAGAAAAAATTTAAATTTTTGACAAGAAAAGTTTAATTTTCAACAAAAAATATAGTAATTGGTATTTAAACAGTTGAATTTTTAACAAACAAAAAAGATGCTATCTATACCAAAGAGGGTGAATTTTCAATAAAACCAAAAAAAAATTGAACGAAATAATTGAATTCTCGACCAAAGACATTTGAATTTTCAACCAAAAAAAGGTGAATTCTTATAAAAAAATATATTAGTTGATATTTCAATCAATAAAGATTTTTCTTGAAATTAAAAACAGTTGAACCCAATCAAAAATAACGATCTAAAAATAGTTGAATTTTCAAACATAAAAGATTTTTTACCAAAAAAGATGAATTTCCAATACAAAAAGATGATTTCTTAACAAAAAATATTTATCTTCTAAATTATAAACGGTCGAATTTAATCAAAAAAACGAATTTTTAACAAAATATATTAATTTTCAAGCACATAGTTAAATTTTCACTCAAAAACATTGATTTGCAATAAAAAGAAACAAATTTTGCCAAAATATTAAAATCTTAAACTAAAGGTATAAATCTTCAACCAATAGAATTAAATTTCAACAAAGTAGTTTAACTTTGAATCAAGTAGTTGGACAAAAATGTTCAAAAATAAAAAGGATAAATTTCCAGTCAAGAAAAGTAAGTTTTAACTAAATAGTTCAATCTTCAACCTATAAAAAAAATTTTTTATCATAAATTGGTTCAATTTTCAACCAAATAATAGAAGTTTTAGCCAAAAAAGATGAATTCTTAACCAAAAATGTAATAGTAGTATTTTCAATTAAAACGAATTAATCTTCAATAAGAAAAAGTTGAATTTTCTTAATGTTTTCTGGTAATTTAGTTTGTATTTAAGCAAAAGAATGATAAAAAAAGTTTCACGAAAACATCGGAAAAAAGAGGAATTCTTTAAACAAAAAAAATACACCCTCTTTCATGTTTTTCCTGACATTCTCTGACTTTCCATGATTTTGCCCAAAAAACGATTTCGTTGAATCAACAATATTTTGGTTGGTTCAACCATATAATATGGTTATAACATCGAAAACAATATATTTGGTTGACTCAAATTTTTTAGTTTTTATAACCAAATCTTCTAGCGGATGTAGTACTTGCTTTATTCGACCAAAAAGCTTTCTTGAATCAAATATTTTTTTGAATCGACCAACATTTCTTTGATACAACCAAATTTCCTCCACATCCAAGAAAACTGTTTCTTTTTGTTTCAAGACATTTTTTTCTGTGTTTCCATAATCCCCTGACCAGTACAAACCCTGCCAACTTCGTTTAACTTTCAATCTGTCCAAGAAAAAACTTTTTTTTCTTGTTCAAGCAAACTTTTTTTCCGAGTCTCAGTTGATTAGCGACCGAGTTTTACGATTGGCGGCGCCGGCGATCGCGTTCTGCCATCGAGAGTGTACTGGGGAATTTTTGGCTGGGGGGGGGGGATTCTTCAACTGAAAGATAATGATACTCCACCATCCTCCCTACGTTGGTCCACCCCCTTTCTCCCCTTTCTCAGTCTATAGAAGCGCCACTTTAAATATAAACATACACACTCTTCCTCAGCTTCCTTCTTTTTTTGACCTAGGTCTCCTCGAATCTCATTCTTTTGCGGTTTACGACGGTTCGCGTTACAACTGATTATTAGCCCCCTGTCCCTCTTTCACTTCCAGTGATCTCGCTCATTCACTCAGGTCAGTTGCTCGCTCGCTCTCCGTTATTATACGCAGCCATGTAGTCATATACGACCATTATGTCGTGGCTTCAATATATATAGATATATGTCTACACATATATTCAACACAATCTCGTGGTAATGTCGGCCATAAAATTAAATTAGGGTTATAACACGATTTTTCACAAAGGTTCCGAGAGAGCCGTGCACGCTTTCAACAGGCACATTACCAGGTCTATCTGGACCTGGAGAAGTTGGGCGTGCATATGGATTATGGGATGAAGCTGGTACAGGTGAGCTGGACGATATAATACCTGTTTGCTCAATCGTGTTCGGAGGATTGAGCTGATCCACGTGATGAGATTGGGAAAATTCATTTGTGTGGCGACTTCCTTCCTTGAGCATAAATTCAATTCATGCTCTATTGTCTTCAATCGCAGGGGTAAATAATGTAACCAGCTTATTAGGATATGACAAAGGGTTTCAGATCATCTTTTTAATGATGGGAACACTAATTGAATTTAAGATGTGTACCATAAGCGATCCACATATTTATTGAAAAGCAGGTCGCTAGCTTCTGATAGAGAAATGACTTATTTTAGATTAAGCAAATGTTTACAGAATTTATCAACGGTTGAAATCCCTGATGCGGTTGCTGAAATCTTAGCTTTAGGAAACAAATTTGGAGTTTCTTTAGATGTTAATAAAATTCCCAGCAATTGGTTCAGTCAGTTTGAGATTTTCAAAAGAGACATAAAGATTTAATTTTTTGAAGGCTGATGAAAGTAACTTAATGGTCGCTGCTAACAGAGAAGATTATAACAGTACAGTTGAGAACATTCTTAAGAATGATATTTTATACAAGAATATTAAAACCAGTATGGTTCCAACTATTAAAAATAAATGTAATGACATGACTATCAGATGTGAACGTAAAATATTAATTAATGATGAATGTGCATATCGTTTAAAAAATCACAATAGTGTCATAGCAAAAGCTTATGCTCTCCCTAAAGTCCACAAACCAAATTTAACTTGGATGATTGTTTTGACTGTTGGTTCTCTTCTTTACAATTTATCTAAATATATTTCAAATATTTTGAAACCAGTTTCTATAAATACTAGCTCATTTATGAAAAATAGTTGGGAACTTAAAGATATTTTTAAAAACATTAATGTACCAAACAGTCATTCAATAGTTTCTTCAGATGTAGTGACCATCTTTGGTAGCATCATACTGGATCTTGCTTTAGATTGGATTGAAAAACAACTTAATTTAAATCATAACTTAACAAAAATAACAAAAAATGAATTAATTATTGCTACCAGAACGGTTTTTAATGGTATTGTTTTCTCCTTTAATAATAAATTGTATGAACGAATTTCGGGTTGCCCTATATTTCAGGATTTTTAAAAGAGAAAATAAAAGTTTTGAACTTCCTTTCAAACCATTAAAATCAATCGAGAATTCCCTCAAATTCAAAAAGAAAAACAATTTCAGATCACTATAAACTATTATTATTATGAAATTCAGTGAAAATCATTAAATTTATCCCTGGAAACTGTCAAAAAGTTCCAAAATGCCAGGATTTTTAAAAGAGAAAAGAAAAGTTTTGAACTTCCTTTCAAACCATTAAAATCAATCGAAAATTCGCTCAAATTCAAAAAGAAAAACAATTTCAGATCACTACAAACTATTATTATCATGAAATTCAGTGAAAATCATTAAATTTATCCCTGGAACCTGTATTTGAAGTTTTTAAAACTTTATAAATTATATTTGATCGCAAGATTAAAATTAATTGGTATAATGTACTTAGCTTGCTTTAATATTTTCTATTTTCTTTCCAAATGTTCAGGTTACACTTGATTTACACGGTTAGAAATCATTTATGAAATCGTCTATATTCAGAGCAACAATTTATGAAAATAATTAAACTTTCAACTACTTGGTTGAAAGTTGAACTACTTTGTTAAAAATTTATTTTTTCGTTTGAAGATTCATCTCTTTAGTCACAAATTTAAATATTATGTTGAAAGTTCGTTTTATTTTTGTTTGAAAATAGATTTATTTAACTAAAAACTCAACTTTTTCCAATTTTGGTTGAAAATTTATCTTTTTAAGTTTAAAATCGAACCATCTGGTCCAAATTTTACCTTTTTTAGTTGAAAATTCACTTCTTTTGTTTATAATTCATCTTTTTTAGTAGAAAATTAACCTTATCGATTGAAAAATCAACTTTTTAGTTGAAGATTCATCTCTTCGGTTAAAAATGAAACTATTTTGTTGAAGAGTTATTTTTTTTTCGTTGAGAATCAATTTTTTCCCTGAAAATGTAAATATTCCATTTTTCGTTGTTCTGGTTGAAAATTCAACTGCTTGGTTAAAAATTATTCTGTTTTGGTTGAAAATTCAACGATTTTGTTAAAAATGGTCTTTTTTATAGAACTGATCTAGTTTTGATTTGGAATTAAAATATTTTTTGCTTGAAAAATCAAATACTTGATTTAAAGTTCAACTACATTGTAAAAAATCAATTTCTTTAGTTAAAGATTCATAATTTTAGTTAAAATTTCAACTATTTGATCGTAGACTAACTTTTTTGTTGAAAATGCATATTTTTTTGTAGAAAATTCAGCTTTTTTGTAGAAAAATCGTCTTTTTGGCTTAAACATTCAACGATTTGTTAGAAAATTCATATGTTTTATTAAAAATTAAACTATTTTAGCACAAATTAAAATTTGTCTTCTTAAGTTCAACTCAACAGGTTGAAGTTTTCTAGTTTTAAATTTAACTTTTTCTTTGCGAATTCTACTATTTTGTTTAAAATTTGTCTATTCTCCTCGAATTTAAGTGTTTGATAATTTGTTTTCTTTTTTTTTTTTTTTTTTTTTTTTGAAAATTACTTTTTTTAACAGAAAATTTTGCTTTGACATTTTCGATTGAATAAGACTTATCTTTTCAAGTGCGAAATTTAACTATCTATTCAATTGAAAATTAACGTATTTTGTTGAAAATTCGTCCTTTGATAAAAAATAATTTGTGTTGGTTCAAAATTCAGCTATTTGGTGAAAAACAAAACTAGTTTGTGGACAGTTTAATTATTTTGTTCAAAATTTAACTATTTTATCAGTCATCCTTTCTGGTCAAAAATTAAACTGTTTTGTTGATAATACGTCCTTCTGGATTGGAAATTCTTCTTTTATGGTAGAAAAGTCATCTTTCTTGGTCGAAAATTCATCTTTTGTAAATTTATAATAGAAAACAAATTAGGTATTAACTTTTTTCATGAAATTTAAGATTGTATCTTTAATTATTGGTAAAGAAAGGTGGCTATCATAAGTTATTGCTTCAATCAAATATTCTAAAAGAAAATGAGACGCTGTCAGAAAATGCAAATTTGTTATTTGTCATCTAGAATTTGAATTTAAATTTTTCAAAATGTGCTGAATCAAAATTAAACTACAGTTGGTTCATATTGAGCAATGAACCTTAGTACTGTTTCATTGTTTCTCAGTTTTGACATTGATCAAGAGAGCAAACATGATTGAAGTTCAAAATGAGTTTGTAAGAAAATGACCCAAAACAAAACTGATTCCCTAGTTTTCAATCTTTGTATCAATCTATCTAGTATCTATATTAGTAACAATTTTGTATTGTGTTCAAATCAATATTTTCATTTGACTTTATCTGAACTAGAAATAAAAATTCAAATTATATTTTGAGAGCCAGAAAAACTGAAGAAGTAAAGCATCCAAGGAAGACTATTATCGATCTTGATCGAGAACTTAACACTAAACATTCTAGATCAAAATTAAAATTCAGTCGGTTCATATTGAGCAATACGAATATTGAAAACAATTTGTAGTGAGGGGCTGGACCTTACTACTGTTCAATTGTTTCTTAGTTTTGACATTGATCAAGAGAGCAAACATGATTGACGTTCAAAATGAGTTTGTAAGAAAGAGACCTAAAACAAAACTGATTCCCTAGTTTTCAATCTTAGTATCAATCTTAGTATCTATATCAGTAACAATTTTGTATAGTGGTCAAATCAATATTTTTATGTGACTTTATTTAAACTAGAATTACAAATTCCAATTATATTTTCAGAGTCAGAAAAACTGAAGAAGTAAAGCATCCAAGGAATACTAATAAGAAATTCTTATCCCTTATCGATCTTGATCGAGAACTAAACTCTAAACATTCTAGCAAAGGTAACACGTGGGTACCAAGCAGCATCAGTGAACGGAAAGTGTTCTTTGACGGTTTTACAGCTGGCGGTGGAAGGTCTTGTGGAAGACGAAGGTAGTCGAATAATTCTTCCACAAGGTTCTATACTAGCCTACAGATGCATCGTGGGTGCCGCGAGACTTAAGTGACTTTCGGTGTTTGGAGCGCGGGCATCGCTGCCGACAAGGCAGCTGGAGAGGTTAGCCCGCGATACCTATAATTCAATGCTTTCAAACAGATAGCTAAATCACAACGACAAACCGCTCGTAATGTGCGAAATGAGCAGCAGGACAACTCACAGGTCGAGAAGCAGGACAACTCGCAGGTCGAGCTGCTAGTTCGCAAACTTTTCTGAAGTTAGCTCCTCAATTGTATGCTTTTATTTGTTATTTATGTGCCAACATCAAATGGTCTTTGTCCAGATGTCATAACGTCTTCAATGTTAATCTTATTCAGCTGGATTCTTCGAGATGGCAGCATGTTACGAACACAGTGCCGTCTAGCTGAGTCCACAGGAGAATACTTGATTCACCACGAGTTCACCCCTCTTTCAATTACCCAGCTGAACGTTACCCCATCTCAGTCATTACGTGCAACATTTTTTACACACAGTTTTTTATGTGCACACAACTGTTGAAGTTTCGGAAGTAGCCCCTCTAATTAGCGAATCTTCTTAAAGAAAAAGTGGTCCTTTTCTTCCATCTCATTATTTTGTCCTCAAAGCTTCCTCACCAATCTGGCAGCTATCGCTTACCTTGGAGGACCCTTTTCTGATACTTGTCTATCGAAAATCAATCAAGATTCTGAAGAAGTTGGTCAGGTTTAATTTCAATGCTCACTGATTGCAACTGATGGTAAAGTGATTACAAAGACACCTAGATCAACTTCAGTAATTATGCCCTTCCACTTCCCTGAAGTCCTTCTCTTCCCAATGCCCCCAAATTCCATTTTTAAATGTGTCCACTCTCTTATATCGGAATACGGGTTTTCCTACAAAAGGCGCGATGAAGGGGAGAGTCTCTTCTGCCCCGCCACTGGTACCGCGCACTGCGATCCGCAAACTTTCTCCACCTTCCCCGCTCCCAGCCGAGATGTCGGAAGTAGGAGTCGGGGGTGTTGGGAGCCTTCTCCGTCCGTCTCGTCTCGACTCGTCTCGCGTGACGGCCTCGTCAGCCGTCAGCCAAGCTCAGGTTCGGATCGATACGCTTACCACCCTGTTAGCCACCCGACGCCACCCACCTTCTCTCGTGAAAAGCAATGCACCTACTCGGCCGACTCCCTTCAACCACCCCCAACCACCGCGGCGGACGTTTTCTCTCCTAGTCCTCTGCCCATCGCCCCCGCCCCTCGTCACCAAGCTCTCGCGCTATAGAGTCTAGTGGAGTCGAGTTGAGCCACCGGCCGGGTCAGAAGACGTCTGCTGCCTCCGATGCCCGGGCGAGCGACAGCTACCCCCACCCCTTATTTTCCCACGACCCCCCTTCACCCCCGCCCCCATTCTTCTCCTTCCGCCAATGGTCCTTCTCACTCCCGCTTGTCACTCGTCTCTTCGCGTTTTGGTGAGGAAGGCCTCATCTCTCTCTCACCCTCTCTTATCGTCCTTTTTCTTCCTCTCTCTTATCATTTTCGCCTTCTCTCTCGTTCTCTGCCACCTACACGAGTCTATAGCATTCCGTCGCAACGTGACGCGAGATGGACAGGCTACTCGTCCAATCTAAGAGGGTGGCGGGTGCATACTGAGGCGGGTCAGAAACAAAATTATTGAGATTGGAACTACAGTGAGATATCTTTTTAGGTTTTTATCTATATAATAGGGGAAGGAATTAATAGTAGACATTAGTTTAGGATGACAAGAAGTCCTGATTTTTTATCGCTGTCCTGATTTTTTGGGCTATGTCCAGATTTTTCATGCCCGAAAATGAAAATTCGCGATTTTTATTGAGCGGATCTCAATTTTTTTCCAATGTCTCAGGGCGCAGTCTTATTTCAACTGTTTAATTCAATTTCAAAAATGTATCCTGGAAGGAATTTTACTAATATTTAAGAAGAAAGGCAAATATCGAAATGCCTAAAAAAATTGGGAGTTCTGAAAAATATTAAAAATAATTAACATATTGTACAGATTGTACTCAATTCAATAAAAATGTTGAGCTCGAAATAGTTATTTGTATAATTTATAAACTTCGGGTTGGAACATACAATTTGATTATTTTTTGCAAAATTCCAAAATTTTTTCAAAAACAAAAAAGTCACTCTTTCTTGTTGAAAAATCAATTGTTTTGCTGAAAATTCTTTTTTTTATGATTCATTAAGTTAATTCAAAAACTTTTTTTTTGAAAATTCATGTATTTTGTTTAAAATTAATTTCTTTGATTACAAATTTATATTTTTTAGTTGAAAATTTATGTATTCTGTAGAAAATTCGTCTTTTCAGAAGAAAATTATTCTTTATGGTTGAAAATTCATCTTTTCGGTCGAAAATTTAACTATTTGGTTCAAAATTAATATTTTTTAAAAAATTCATCAATATAGATAGAAATTGATTTATTTGGTTAACAATTCAACAATTTTGTTGAATTTTTTTTGTTTTAATATTCATTTTTTCTTCTTCAGTTACAAATTCAACTATTTCGTTGAAAATTCATGCATTTTGTTGAAAATTTGTTTTTTGGTGTAAAATATTCACCTTCTTGGATATAAATTCATCTTTTTGTTTGACAATTAATTTCTTTGGTTGAAAACTTAAATATTTTGTCAACAATTTTGTTAAGGTTAAAAATTAATATTTTTTAAACTATAAACGTAACCTTTTCCATTTTGGGTTGAAAATTCATTTATTTTGTTGAAAATTATCTTTTCTTTGACTAAAAATTTGTATTTTTTGGTTAAAAATTATTTTTTTGACAGAAAATATAACTATTCCATTTTTAGTTGAAAATAAATCTTTTTTAGTTGAAAATTCGTGTATTTTGTTGAAAATTTATTTTTTTATTAATTATATATTATTATAGTTAAAAATTAATTTTCTTGTTTAAAAATTTGAACATTTTTCTAAAATTCTTTCTTTTTTGTTTGAAAATTAATTTTTTTTTCTTCAGTAGAAAACTTAATTATTTTATTGAAAATCCGTTCTTATGGTTAAAAATTATTTCCTTCAACTGCTTCCATTCCATTTTTTGGTTCAATAATTATCCTTTTAAGTTGGAAATTCATGTATTTTGTTGAGAATTAATGTCATTGGTTGCAAACTTAACTATTGTGTTGAAAAGTTTTTTTTGTTGTTAAAAATTAATTTTTGAATTGAAAATATAACAATTTCATTTTTAGTTAAAAATAAATCTTTTTTAGTGAAAAATTCATTTATTTTATTGAAAATTCGTCTTTTTTCAAGTAAATTATTCTCAGTGGTTGAAAACTCATCTTTTCAGTCAAAAATTTAACTATTTATTTCAAAATTAATTTTTTTATTAATGATATATTATTATGCTTGAAAATTGGTTTCCTTGTTTAAACATTTGAAAATTTTGGTAAAAATTTTTTTTTTTTACATTTTTTTTTCTTTAGTAGGAAACTTAATTATTTTATTAAAAATCCGTTTTTATGGTTAAACATTATTTTTTTATTAATAATATAACTATCCCACTTTTGGTTGAATAATTATCTTTCAAGTTGAAAATTGATGTATTTTTTTCAAAATTAATGTCATTGGTTGAAAACTTAACTATTGTGTTAAAAAATTTCTTTGTTTTTGTTAAAAATTAGTTTTTTAACTGGAAATATAATAGTTTATTTTTAGCTGAAAATTTATCTTTTTTAATTGACAATTCACCTATGTAAACTTTATTGCAACATTTGCATTTTATCAAATAAATATTGTTAGTGCTATTGTTAACCGCATTAATGCGATCAGTTATAATGTCATTAAATGAATGAAGATGATAATTGTTATATACGAACCTTGTTTTTAATTAATAAATTTTTTTCACAAAGATGATTGTTACTTAATTTGACACATCTATCAACTGAACCTTTTATTATACCAATTTTATGACAAAATAAATTATGTGAATCGTAATTGAAATATCTCCCAGACCAAGACGATTTTTTGTACCAATTTGTTAATAATTCACCATTTAGAGTTTTAATTATTTTTAAATGAATGAAGTTGATGAAATTATCGATTTTATATTCATGGCTGATTTTAATGCAATCTTCTGTACTATTAAACACATTTAAAAAAACATCAATTTTGTCAGAAGGAACAACTGCAAGAATGCATGACTAAATCAGAAACTACCGGAGATAAAGGCGAACCCATAGCACAACCCAATATCTATTTATAAATTTTATTATTAAAAGGAAACACAGTACCATTGAAAACAAATATAGTGGGTTTCAACAAATTATTCTTAGTTATTTTTGTTAATTTATAATTTAAAATAACTTTTTCTTTAATGCAATCTAAAGCAAGATCTAGTGGGATGCTATCAAACATAGACACAACATCTGAGGAAACTATTGAATGGGTTTTAGGTACATTCATGTTTTTAGAATATCTTCAAGTTCCCAACTATTTTCCATAAATAAACAAGTATTTATAGAAACTGGTTTTAAAATATTTGAAATATATTTAGATAAATTGTAAGTAACAGAACCATCAGTCGAAACAATCAACCAAGTTAAATTTGGTGTGTGGACCTTTGGGAAAGATTTTGTTAAAACTATGCACAACATGATAGGTGACATAACTAATCATCTAAACAAATTTGCACCAGAATGAATAAATAAAATTAAAAAATATTAAATTATGAGTGATCCAGTTTTCCCAACAATACAATCAATAGTTTCGATCGTTTATCCCTTGGACTATAGAGAATTACCCATATATTCTGACCATCTCTGATACATCTAAAATAACTCGTCGTTTGTCCTGAATTAATATTAAATCGTTGAGTCATTTATTCGTACTCTTCGATTTTGAAATTCCACCAATTACTGGGTTTAATTTTAGAAGAGCATCAAGAGAATAAAATGTTATGATAATATGATATGTTCCTTGAATCGAGTGCGAGGTCGCGACAAACGAAATAGTAATAAATGCATGCAATCAACACTGACTACCACTGGGTCAAAGGATTAAGTGCGACGATTTTTTGTCATCAGCGAAATGAAGAAGTTTTGAGAATCCTTAGGCTTCCAACCTAATAAAAAAATTTTACAATAATCTTCCGCTGAATGAATGAAACTGAAGCATCGGCTCAAACAACGTTTATGAACAGAGACTTTGACACACTGATGTCTATGTTCACACTGCTAGATTTTTTTCATTCACGCTAGGGTGAATAAATTTAAATACTGGGTTATGAATTAGTCAAGAAGGTTAACAAAATTGTCTGAAACGGAGTCTTTCAAATCCTTCGAATCCAAAAAACTGATAGTATGATCGTAGATTCTAGTAAGGCAAAATCTCTGTTATACAACGCTTTTTGAGCCGATGCTACCATGGGTGAATGGATTATATCTTATATAATTTATCTCCTACAAAGATAATAAATTTTTAATCATTCTGATGATTTTTATTATACTTTTGTAACCACAATTTAAGAGTTAAAACCAAAATTCCTTTATGGTTATCTTCATCTGTAACCTCATTCGTTTGTTTGTGGCTGTCACCATACACAGCATATTAGTGTTTTTCAATAATAATTTGAATTCGCTGATGGAGAAATCAATCAGTTGAATGCAAGGGAAAAAACTGCATGTTGCTCAAAGTCGAAAAATAATTTTATAAGATGACAATCTGACTAAAAAGAATATAGAAGCTTCAATGTGGACAAAGTGAATGAACGAATTTGAAAATTTCTATTAGTAATATTTGCCGCCGGTGGTATTGATGTAATAATTAATTTAACAATTAACGTTTATTTGGTTTTAACTTTGGGAAGATAAATATTTATTGTATTAAAGCGATTAATTTATTGTAATCATTCGACCGTGAAATGCATTGATTCAATTTTCTACTTTTGTACTGAATTAATATATTTAATAGAGACTAATGAGATTACTGAAAGCAATGATGCTTGAATTGAAAATATCATTTTTAGTAAACAAGTATACAAATTATCAGGCCGCATTAATTAATTTATAATTTATGAAAGACCGTTGAATTTTCAAACAAGAAAGGTAAATGAAAACATAATAACATTTTCAACAAAATAATTAAATTTTCAATAAATTAGCTAAATTCTCTACCAAATAGCTGAATTTTTAACCTGCAAAGATGCATTTTCAACCAAATAGTTGAGTTTCAAGCAAAAAATATAATTCTTCAACCCAAAATGGAACTGTTAAATCGGCAATTGGAAAAACTAATTTTCAGCGAAAAAACGAAAATTATCAACATCATGAATTCAACTAAAATAGATGAATTTTAACAAAATCATCAAGTTTCCAAGACAAAAAGTCATACGTTTTGGAAAACAGTTAAATTTCAAAAACCGAAAAAGTAGAATTTTCAACAAGGAGAGATAATTTTGAATCAAGAAAAATGAAGTTTCTAGCAAAATAATTCAATTTTCATCTTAAAAAGATAAATTTTCAACCAAAAATGGATTCATGTTATTTTTAGTTTAAAAAACTAATTTTTAACAAAAACACGAATTTTCAAGCAGTTGAATTCTTAACCAAAATGGTGAATTTTAATAAAAATACATGATTTTTTGAACAAATAGTTAATTTTTGAACTTATACAGGAAATTTGATATACCAAAATTGGAAAGGCTACATTTTCAGATGAAAGCATTCATTTTTAGATAACAAAAATTTTAACAAAATAGTTATATTTCAAAATAAATAGTTTAATTTTGAACCTAAATGCATAATTTTATACATATCAAAATTAGTTTAATTTTCAATCAAGAAGACGAATTTTCTACAAATCGGCTGAATTTTCGACAAAAAAGTTAGTTAACGACAAAATAGTTGATTTTTTTACTTCAACGATGATTCTTCAACAACAAAATGAATTTTTCACAAATAAGTTGAACTTTAAACCAAGTATTGGATTTTCCAACCCAAAAAATGAATTCTCAACAAAACATGTAATAGTTAACATTTTAACAAAAAAAGATCTTAATTCTAAATCAAAAATAGTTGAATTCAACCAAAAAAGAATAATTTTTAACAAAATGATTTAATCCGCAAACAAAATGATGAATTTTTAACAAAAAATGGCAACTTTCTACCCAAATAGACAAATCTTCACCAAAAAACATAAATCTTTTATCAAATATGTTAATTTTCAACTTGTGAAGAAACAATTTCAAACCAAAAATGGAATAGCTACATAGCAGGTAAAGGAATTTTTTCTAACGCAAAAGAAGAACAAATAGAATAGTTAAATTTTCATATAAAAATTCTAACTTTAAGCCTGAAAGTTTAATTTTACATAATAGTATTTAATTTTCAACCAAAAATATAAATTTTCTACCAAATTGTTGAATTTTTAAGCAAGAAAGAAGAATTTTCTACTAGAATTTTTGATAAAAAAGTTAATTTACGAGCAACCAATTGAATTTTTAACTTAAATGATGAATCTTCAACTAAAAAAAAAACTCACAAAGAAGTTTAGTTTTAAACCAAGTACTTGATTTTCCAATCAAAAAAATAAATCCTCAATTACACATGTAATAGTAAATATTAAAAAAAAAATTTCAATTTTAAATTAAAAACAGTTCAATTAAACCAAAAAAGATGGATTTTTAACAGAGTTGCAATTTTAAGCAAAAAGGATGAATTTTGAACCAATGAGTAATTTTGTATGAAAAAAAGTAATTTTCAACAAAATGCATGAATTTTTAACTAGAAAAGTTCAATTTTCAACCAAAAATGAAATATTTACATTTTTAGTGAAGAAAATTATTTCTAAAAAAAAAACTAATTTTTAGCGAAATAGATCTTCAATCAAAGAGATGAATTTTTAACTAACATGATAAATCTTAAAAAAATGAATTTTCAATTAAAGAGTTTAGTTTTTTATCAAGAAGATTTTACAAAAACATACGAATTTTCAACCAAATACATGAATTTTTAACCAAAGGGATAAATCTTTTACCAAAAAAAAAAAAAAAAAACAGTTCAACATTCAATTAAGTCGTTGAATTTTAGACAAAAAACGATGACTTTTGAACCAAATAGTTGGATTTTTGACAAAATAATTAAATTTCCATCTAAATAGTAGAATTTTTAACGAAACGAGATGAATTCATAACCAAATATAAAATATATACAATAAAAAAAATATATATATAATAATAAAAAAATTAATAAAAAAAAAAGAATTCTTTTGAAAAGGGGAAAAGCGTTTATGGATGGCCCCTTATCTATTAAGTCAATCATCTGTTAATGTTCTGAAATAAAAAAGTGTCTAAAGAATTTAATAAAAAGTGTTCTGATACTAGTACCAAATAGTTTTAACTCCTTATTCATGGTTCGATTGAGATTGATATAAAATCAAATTTACATTTCGTATTTAAAAATAGAAGGGACTTCGGATACTGGACGTTTCAATGTGAGAGAGTCAACTGACAAGGATGATTGGCGATCCGTAATGAGCTGATTGATTGATTCTGTCGGAAACCATCATCGTTACAGGGACCTGGCATGGTCCATCCTCTGGCAAGGCGTTCACCCACGTCACTGTCAATCTAAAATGTCAGTCCACTTCTAATTTTCACCCCTACCCCACCTGCCATCAAGAGCGACAAGTGTCGCGAACTGTCACCGTGCCAAATATGTTCTCTTCCACTTCCTGTTTCCTCTCTTTGTCTCTCTTTCGCAGCTTCATTTTATCATTAAGGACTTGGCTCTCTCTAGTTGCAGCTTGAATAAAACTCGGTGTCTTTTAGAACTTAAAATTCAATAGAAACCTTTGAGGATGCAAAAGTATTCCTTTGGAGACCCAAAAGTCTTCCTTTGGAGACCTAAAATTGTTCCCTTGGAGACCCAGAAGTGTTCCTTTGGAGACCTGAAACTGTTCCTTTGAAGACCCAAAAGTGTTCCTTTGGAGACCCGAATGCGTTCCCTTAGAGACCCAAAAGTCTTCCTTTGGAGACTTAAATCTGTTCATTTGGAGACTTGAATATTTTCCTTTGGAGACCCGAATGTGTTCCCTCGGAGACCCTAAAGTCTTCCTTTGGAGACTTAAATAAGTTCATTTGGAGACTCAAATCTGTTCCTTTGAAGACCCAAAAGTGTTCCTTTGGGGACCTAAAACTGTTCCTTTGGAGACCCAAAAGTGTTCTTTCGGAGACCTGAAACTGTTCCTTTCAAGACCCAAAAGTGTTCCTTTGGAGACCTAAAACAGTTCCTTCGGAGAGCCAAAAGTGTTCCTTTGGAGACCCGAATGTGTACCTCTGGAGACACGAAAGTCTTCCTTTAGAGACCTAAAACTGTTCCCTTGGAGAGCCAAAAGTGTTCCTTTAGAGACTTGAATGTGTTCCTTTGGAGACCCAAAAGTCTTCCTTTGGAGATCTTATACTGTTCCATTGGAGAGCCAAAAGCGTTCCTTTGGAGACGCGAATTTGTTCCTTTGGAGACCCAAAAGTGTTCCTTTGGAGACCTGAAACCGTTCCTTCGGAAACCCAAAAGTGTTCCTTTGGAGGCCTGAATGTTTTCCATTGGAGACCTAAAAGTCTTAATTTGGAGACCTAAAACTATTCCCTCGAAGAGCCAAAAGTGTTTCTTTGGAGAGCCGAATGAGTTGCTTTGGAAAACTGAATGTGTTCCTTTGGAGAGCCGAAAGTGTTCCTTTCGAGACCCGAATGTGTTCCTTTGGAGACACAAAAGTCTTTCTTTGGATACCTAAAACTGTTCATTTGGAGAGCCAAAAGTGTCGCTTTGGAGACCCAAAAGTGTTCCAGATGGAGACCTGAATATGTTCTTTTGCAGATCTAAAAGTCTTTCTTTGGTGACCTAAAACTGTTCCTTCGGAGACCCAAGAGTGTTCCTTTGGAGGCCCGAATGTGCTCCAGACGAAGACCCGAATGAGTTCCTTTAGAGAACTGAATGTGTTCCTTTGGAGAGTAAAAAGTATTCCTTTGGAGACCCGAATGTGTACCTCTTTAGACCCAAAAGTCTTCCTTTGGTGACCTGAAAGTGTTCCTTTGGAAATCAAAAAGTGTTCCTTTAGAGACCCAAATGTGTTCCAGATGCAGACCTGAATGTGTTCCTTTTGAGACCCAAAAGTCTTCCTTTGGAGACCTAAATCTGTTTCTTTAGAAACCCAAAAGTGTTCCTTTGGAGAACCGAATGTGTTCCTTTGGAGACACAAAAGACTTCCTTTGGATACCTAAAACTGTTTGTTTGGACACCCAAAAGTGTTCCTTTGGAGCCCCGAATGTGTTCCAGATGGACAATTGCATGTGTTCCTTTGGAGACCCAAAAGTCTTCCTTTGGAGACCTAAAGCTCTTCCTTTGGCGATCTGAATGTGTTCCTTTGAAATAGAAATACACATTTTGGATGACTAATATGATGAAAATTTAACTGCTTAGTTGAAAGTGGAATTACTTTCTTGAATATTTATTGCTTTTTGTTGATAATTCATTATTTTATATCACAATCTTTTGTTGTTGTTGAAAATTCATGTATTTTGTTGAAAATTAGTTTTTGTGTTAAGAATTGATTTTTAAACTGAAAATATAACTATTGCGTTTCTAATTATAATGGATCTTTTTTATTTAAAAAATCATATATTTTGCAAAAAATTCGTCTTTTTGGAAGAAAATTACTCTTTATGGTCCAAAATTCATCTTCTCGGTCAAAAATTTACCTATTTGGTTCAAAATTAATTTTTGTATTAAAGATTCATAATTAAAGTTAAAAATTAGGTGATTTGGTTAAAAATTCAACAATTTCGTTGACAATTTTTTTTCTTTTTTGAATATCAATTTTTTCTTCTTCAGTTACAAATTCAACTTTTTCGTTGAAAATTCATGCATTTTGTTTACAGACAATGTATTGTGTTGAAAATTCGTTTTTTGTGGTGAATTTTAATCTTCTTGGTGACAAATCTATCTTTTTGTTTGACAATTAATTTCTTCGGTTGAAAACTTGAGTATTTTATTTTATAAAAATTTGTATGGGTAAAAAAGATTATTTTTACATTCTCATCCAGAGAAGGTATTAGATTTGTGTAAAATTTGACCCCCCTGTTTTTTGTCAAATGTCCACGTTTTGAGACCTGGATTGAAAATTTATCTTTTCAAGTTGAAAATTCATTTATTTTGTTGAAAATTAATTTGTTTATCCTTTATCAAAATTAATTTCTTCATTACTAATATGTTATTACAGTTAAAAATTCATTTCCTTGGTTAAACATTTGAATATTTTGTTGAAAATTCTTTTATTTTGTTTGACAATTAAGTTTTTTTCTTCAGTAGAAAACTTAATCATTTTTATGAAAATTCATTTTTTATGTTTAAAGATTAATTTTTTTAACTGATAATGTAACTATTGCATTTTGGGTTGAAAGCAATTTTTTTGAAGTGAAAATTCATGTATTTTTTTTTTTAATCAGTGTCTTGGATTAAAAACCTAACTATTGTGTTAAAAAATTGTATTTTTTTTTCGTTAAAAAAATTAATTTTTTAACTGAAAATATAATAGTTCCATTTTTTGTTGAAAATGTATCTTTTTTGGTAAAAACTTAATCTTCTTGTTTGAAAATTCGTGTTTTTGGTTAAACAATAACGTCCTTGGTTGAAAATTTAACCTAAAAGAAAAATGTATCACGATCAGGGAAAATAAACAAAAGTTCAGGTAAAAGTCAGGGAAAGTTAGGGAATTTCAAAATCGGCATTTTACAGCAACCATTTTTTGAAAATAAAGCTTCCTAAGGTAAATAGTATTAATTTAGAGAGGGGGAAGGTATTAGCAAAAAATAGGTTCTCTGAAAAAAGCCTCGATGAAAATTGGGTTCCTTTGGAGATCCAACTAGAGTCTCCTTTGTAGATCCATCTGGAGTCTCATTTGAAGATCCAACAAAAGTCTCCGTTGTAGACCCAACTGGAGTCTCCTTTGGAACAAATTCATGATTTTGGGTTTCTTTTCGACAAAAGGAGTTCTTTTTGGTTGCAGCTGCTCAGAAACCAAAAATTGGTTTTAATAGAAACCCCAGTTTTCTGTTTCCTTCTCCCTCCCTATTCCTTTCATGTAATTCACACTACAAAATGTCGAAATGGGCAAAGCAAAAAATAGGTTTTCGGGAAGAGGCCTCCACTTAAATTTGGTTCTTTTGTCAATCCAACTGGAGGCTCCTTTGGAACAAATTGATCGTTTTGGGTTTCCTTTTGTTGCAATTGCTTGGGAACCAAAAATTGGTTCTAATAGAAACCAAAGTTTTCTGTTTCCTTTTACTTCTCAGTTCCTTTCATGTCATTCACCCTACAAAATATCGAAATGGGCAACGCAAAAAATAGGTTCTTGGGAAGAGGCCTCTACTTAAATCGGGTTCCTTTGGAGATCCAACGGGAATCTCCTTTAGAATAAATTCATCTTTTTGGGTTCCTTTTCAGCAAAAGGGGTTTCTTTTGGTTGCAGTTCCTTAGAAACCAAAAATTGGATCTAATAGAAACCCCAGTTTTCTGTTTCCTTTTCCCTCTCTGTTCCTTTCATGTCATTCACCCTACAAACTATCGAAATGGGCAAAGCAAAAAATAGGTTCTTTGGAAAGAGCCTCTATTATATTCGGGTTTCTTTGGAGATCAAACTGAAGTCTTCTTTGGAGATCCAACTGGAGTCTCCTTTGGAGATCCAACTGGAGTTTCCTTTGGAGATTCAACTGGAGTTTCCTTTAGAGATCCAACAGGAGTCTCCTTTGGAGATCCAACTGGAGTCTCCTTTGGAGATCCAACTAGAATCCCCTTTGCAACAAATTCATCATTTTGGATTTCTTTTCAGCAAAAGGGGTTCCTTTTGGTTGCAGTTCCTTAGAACCCAAAATTTGGTTCTAGTAGAAACCCCAGTTTTCTGTTTCCTTTTCTCTCTCTGTTTCTTTCATGTCATTCAGCCTACAAAATATCGAAATGGGCAAAGGACAAAATAGGTTCTTTAAAAAACGGCTCTATTAAATTCGGGTTCCTTTGGAGATCCAACTGGAGTTTCCTTTGGAACACATTCATTGTTTTGGCTTCCTTTTTGCTGCATTTCCTTAGGAACCAAAAATTTGTTCTAATAGAAACCCCAGTTTTCTGCTTCCTTTTCTCTCTCTGTTTCTCTCATGGCATTCAGCCTACAAAATATCGAAATGGGCAAAGGATAAAATAGGTTCTTTAAAAAACGGCTCTATTAAATTCGGGTTCCTTTGGCGATCCAACTGGAGTTTCCTTTGGAACACATTCATTGTTTTGGCTTCCTTTTGCTGCATTTCCTTAGGAACCAAAAATTTGTTCTAATAGAAACCCCAGTTTTCTGTTTCCTTTTCCTTCTCTGTTTCTCCCATGTCATTTTATAAAGAAACCAGCTCCATGAACGTACCGAGTATCGATTGGTCGCTCGTCGTCAATGGGTCACTTTGCACCCGGACGTCTGATAGGAAAACGTAGGAATGAGGTAGGGAGAGACATACGGATTTTGGATTGATGATGTAGATTAGATGATGGATACGTGAGGGTGGTGATAATGTTTATTTAAGATTTAGGGGACCATCATTAGGGGATTAGGATCACCAATAAGTGTATCGAACGCCCTATATGTGTAACGTCTACAAAGAAAAGATTTAGCCAATACGATGATTAGAATTGTGGCCTTTTTGGGGTGCACGTTTCTTTTGAATCAAATTAAAAGATCAAACGAAATTATAAGTGAGATTCGATCTTAATTAGTAGGCCTTGTTCAAACGGATTACTCAAAATTTTCCATGGCCAGTTTTTTATTTTTTATGACCGTTCTAAATTTTACCTTTTAGGTATTAAAACAACATTACACCTAGAAAATCAATGATGTTAATACCAAACAAATTTTTTTTTTTAAATTGTCTTTACAACACTTTTATTCTCAAATTACGTAATACATACTACATGGTAAAATTGATGAATTTTCAACCTAATAGTTGAGTTTTCCACCCAAAAGATCAATTTTGTACCAAAAATTGATGAGAATAATTATTAGTTAAAACAATTTATTTTCAAGCAAGAAAAAAGGAAGTTTCAGCAAAATTGTTAAATTTTCCACCAGAATGACGAAACTTTGATAGAAAAAAAGGAATTCTCAACGAAAAGTGTAATAGTAGTTGATATTTCTACTAAAAATATGTTAGTTTTCAATCAATGACTGTTGAATTAAACCAAAAAGTAAGAATATTCAACAAATTAGTTGAATCCTTAAATTAAAGAGACAAATTTTTAATCCAAAAAGAGCAATTTTCAACAAAGAAAGATTTTTCAGTCAATAAAGAAGAACAATCTCAGTTAAAATGTTAAATTTTCAAACCAAAAAGATGAATTTGCAGCAAAGCAGTTAAGTTTTTAACACGAAAATATGAATTTTCAACAAAAAAGTTGAATTTTGAATTCGAAAATATCAACTTATGATGCAAAAAAAGACTATTTTCATTCAAAATACATGAATTTTTAACTAAGAAAGATACATTTTGAGGAAAAATGGAAAGTTACATTTTAAGCTCAACAAAATAAAGTTAAAAGAAAAAAACGCACCTTCCACTGAGGAAATTAATTTTCTAGCAAAAGAGACAAATTTTCAACAAAATACATGAATTTTAAACCAAGAAAGATCAATTTGCAACCAAAAATAGAATAGTAAATTATCAGTGAAAAAAATTCAATAAAAAAACGAATTTTTAGCTAAAGATATGAATTTTTAACTAAAAAAATAATAATTAAATTTTCAGTAAAAAGATTGATTTTTTCCGAATAAAATAAATTTCAAACGAAGTAGTGAAAATAGTTTCAACCATGAAGATTCAATTTCTATACAAAGAAAATGAATTTTTAACTAAAATGATCAACCCACAACAACAACAAAATTTTTTAACTAAGTAATTAAAATTTCTACACAAAATATTAATTTTCTATCAGAAAAGACAAATTTTTCACAAAATACATGAATTTTCAACTAACAAAGATAAATTTTCAAACAAAAATCGAAATAGTAAAA
>JAABKJ010000755.1:18694144-18764472 GCA_011634705.1 Andricus grossulariae
GTAAAATTTTGGGTTGAAAAAATGAATTTTCAACCAAAGAAATAAATTTTTAACCAAAAATATGAAGTTTCAACCAATAAGATTAAATTCATAATAAAAAAGATCAATTTTCAACCGAAGAAATAAATTTCCATAAAAAAAATTAACTTTCAACCCGAAAAGATTAATTTTATACAAAAAATATTAATTTTTAACAAACTCAATGAATGTTCAACAAAATTCAGAAATTTTCAACCCAATAATTGAATTTTCGAACGAAGAATTTAATCCAAAAACGATTAATTTACAATCAAAAATAGAATAGGTGAATATTAGGTATGAAAAAAAAATTTTGGCAAAGAAAGAACGTATTTTTAACAAAATATTTAAATTTTCAACCCCAAAGCTTTCAATTAAGTTTTTAAATTCTTGACCAAATAGTGGAATTTCCAATTGAAGAAATGAATTTAAAATCAAAAAAATAAACTTCCAACCAAGAAGATTATTGTTGCATGAAAAAAAATCAATTTTTGAAAAATTGCATGAATTTTCAACCAAATATTTGAATAGAATAAATTTTCCACCTAATAGTTAAATTTTCAACCGAGAAAATTAATTTTCAACCAAATGCAGGAATTTCAATCAAATAGTTAAATTTGCAACTGCAGAAGATATGTTCAACCAAAAAAATTGATTTTCAGGAAAAGAAAATAATCTTCAACAAAATAGGGAAATTTTGAACAAAAAAAAGTTTTTCAACAAAGATGATGAATCATCAACCAAAAATTATGCCTTTTTAATAAACTAGTTTCATTTTCAAGAAAGTTGTTTAATTTTCCCTGACATTTCCTGACTTTCCCTGACCATTTTAAAATTCCGTGACTTTTTCTGACTTTCTTGATTTCCTTGACCCGTAAATTGTAGTCTCGCTACTTTATGTATTTTTTTTCACCGCAATTTAAGAAACCTTATTGAGTTGAGAGAGACACTGATCAATTTTTATTAAAAAATGAAAAGGCTTCTTTCAATTGGAAAGGAGATTTAATTTTTTAGGGTGGAAGGTAATCCCTTCGAAAGTGGCGCTAATGTTTGAATTTGAATACTGAGTTCCCACCCTCCTTATTTGATAAATTAAACAAAGTAAAAAAAAAAAGAAAAAATACCAATCTTTTAAGCTCCATACTCACTATTTCTCAAATTTTTAAAATATTTATTTACACTACAATAATTAGGTATTCAAAATATTTATAGGTAGAAAATCAAACACATTTCAAAAAAGCTAAATAAAATATTTAAATTTAATTATCAAAATTAAACTTTATCAATTTTAGCGCTACCGCGGATAAATTTCCAAATTAAAAAAAAACAGATATTATGAACATAGATTCCATTGAATCAAAATCTCTGTTCGTAGTTCGAGCGTATCGAGAGACGGTCAATCATAGTTTCAGTCCATTCCGAGGCTATTTTATTGTTTGTATTATTCATGGTTTAGATTGTACACCCAACTATCACCTTTATGCGTGTATTTTGTTTTGCGAGCCGAAAATCATGTCCGAGTTAAGCAGTGATTCGTCGTATGGTGGAGAGTCATTGTTGTAACGTCAGTCCCACCAAAATCTTCCAAATTGAAGAAATTTCAAATGGAAATCATCAAAATTATAGAATTTTTTATTGCAAAACTTAAAACTTGCATCATTTTTAGAGTAAATTTTCAAAATAAAAAATTCTTGAGTTTTCAATTTTAAAGATTTGCTATTGAAAGTTCTACAATTTTGAAGACTTACAATTGAGAAATCTTGAATTTCGAAAATATGTGCAGAAATGTAATTTTTCCATTTTGAAGATTTATATTTTTAAAATATGGCATTTTGAACATTTTCTTAATAGTTCAATTTTTATGATTTAAACTTGGAATTATAAACAACCAAACGCACTGACTTTAATTGTTTAAAAGATTAAATAACACATTTATTTGTAGGGATTATTCATTATCGCTTTCTTTAAAGATGTTTTATGCTACAATTGAATTATTTACCCGAAAAGTGTCTAATTTACCTGCAGCGTGTAAAAATACACGTAAAGCTTCTTATATTTACCATCTATTCATGCACAGATGCGATACTTAGATTTAGTTATTAAATAAATATATTGATATTTGTTAAAAGAACAAAAAAATCGCCGAAACCTCCTCAAATTGTCATAGCACACTCAAGAAAAAAAATTATGGGGAAACTTTTAAACTTAAAATTCTCTTGTGTTTAAATGCGATAAACTAAATATCTATATGAAAGAATAATAGTTTTTTAGACATACTTTTAGAAAGTTACAGTCCGAATTTTTATTTTATCAACCTTCGTTTCGAAAATCCTCCTAAAACTTAGCAACTTGTAAGTGAAGAACGAAGAAGTCATTCTGGCCGGATTTAATGCTTGTTTAATATGTTTGGCGGGCAAAATAATCAGTATCTCTCTTATGCTTTTGGTAAATGTTATCAAAAAGAAGAAATTTACGAAATTTAAAAATAATACAATAAATATTCGTAAAGATATTACACGAGGAAGCAAAAATGACCTTTATACGGAGAAATACCCATATACCAAAATCACTCAGTGTAAATTTTAACTTCTCTCTCACATAAAAAGAAATATTTTAATAATAATTAATGGTAAATACATAAAAGTAAGTCTTACTTTTCGCCCAGAGCTTGATAGCTCTTAACGCCAGACGGAAATTTTCAATGTTAGGAACTAAACGAAGTATCTCGTCCGTCACTCGGCATCCATTCAAACTCCTTACGCACTTTGGGTCCAGATTTTTTAGAAGAGTATCGTCTCTGAGATCCTGGAAGGAAATAGAGTTATAATATATCAGTCTTAAAGAAAAACTTTAAAATCAATAATTAGCAATTCATTAAGGAAGTATTTACAGAGATCACAGCGGTTCAATAATTCAATTTTTGGTAAAAAAGGTGATTATTTTCAGAAAAAAGATGATTAAAAGGAGGATTTGAGTTATTATTAAAAACTCTTTGTATCATATGGGTATCTTGTGAACATTGAACAAAAGGTCCCTCTAACAGTAGCGCCTTTTATTCAGCAAATTTTCTAGTCAGTTTTGTGTTTAAAATTAGACAGACAATAGAATAAACAACAGAACTGAAAAATAGTCATGTTTGACTTTAAAAAAATGTATTTTTAGAAGTAGATAGACGTCTATTCCTTATTTTCGTAAATTTTTTCCACTTAAATGCGAACTGAATTAATAGAGCCCAATGAGAAAATCTAACTATTTCGGGCTGAAAGTTCATTCTTTTTGGTGGAAAAGTCTACTATTATATTTTTCGTTGAGAATTCATCTTTTTGGATTACTTGTTTGAAAGTTTAATTATTATGTAGAAAATTCAACAATTTTGTTAAAAATTCGTCCGTTTAGGCTTAACATTTCAACAATTAAGTTGAATTTATTCAAATATATATATTTTTTAAACATCAACTATAACATTTTTTGTTGAGAATTCATCTTTCATGGTTGAAAATTTAATTTTTTTTTTTTAACCAACAATTGTCAACTATTATCTTAGAAACTATTTAGTTAAGGAATTACATTTTTATTGACAATTCATATTTTAGGTTTAAAAATTCAACTGTTTAAAACAAAAAAATTAGTCTTTTTGCTTCAAAATTCAACAATTTAGTTCAACAATCAACTATGTTGTACTATTTTGTCGAAAAGTCGTATTTTTTGGATAAAAAATTAAATAAGTCGTTGAAAATTCATCTTTTTTACGAATTAAACTATTTTTTTATTTAAAATTAGAATCTTTTTTTTGAAATATTAAAGACTATGACATTTTTTATTGAGAATTCATATTTTATGATTGAAAGTTTAATTATTTTGTTGAAAAATCAAAGATTTTGTTAGGTATTTTTATGTCGAAAATACAACTATTTTGTTAGAAACTATTTAGTTTGAAAAATTAACTTTTTTTAACAATTCATATTTTAGGGATAACCATTTTTTCTAGGTAAAATATCAAATATTACATTTTTCGTTGAGAATTCAACTTATGTGGTTAAAGATTCAACTACTTGGTTAAAAGTTGAACTAGTATGTTAATTTTTTTTTTAAGATTCATAATGTTAGTTGATAAATTTTTTCTTTTTTGGCAGAGAATTAATATGCATAGTTGAAAATTCATCTTTTTGGTTGAAAAATCAACTATTTCATTCAATATTCATCATTTTGGCTTCAAATTTTAACAATTAACTTCAAAAAATTCCTTTCCTGACTGAATAATCTTTTTGGGTTGAAAAATCAACTATCTCGTTCAAATTTCGTCTTTTTGAATATTTTTTTATAAAATAGGATAAATTCAACTGTTTCTCATTTTAAATAAAAATCTTTTTCGGTTGAAGAGACAAATACTTTGTTGAAAATTCGTCTTTTTGGAAGAATTCAACTACTTTTTATTTAAAATTAAAATCTTTTTTGTTCAAATATTAATTATTCCTTTTTTTGTTGAGAATTCATCTTTCATAACTGAAAATTTAATTATATTGTTGAAAAATCAGCAATCTTGTTAAATACCAAACTGTTTTGTAAAAAAATCGACTTTTTGGTTGATCATTTTAGTTGAAAATTCATCTGTTTGTTTGAAAATGTAACTATTTTGTTAAAAAATCGTCTTTTTGGGTAAAAAATTCAACTATTTAGTTTAAAAAACTAAGTTTTTTATCGACATTCATATTTAGGGTTGAAAATTCAACTGTTTTTTTTTAAAGAAAATTAAGTCTTTTTGGCTTAAAAATTCGACAATTTGGTCCAACAATCAAACTATTTTGTTGAAAATCCATATTTTTTTCATAGATTAAACTGTTTTTTATTTCAAATTAAAATCTTTTTTAGTTAAAATGCCAAATATTACATTTTGATCATTTAGTTGAAGAATTGTCCTTTCTGGTAGAAAATTAAAATTCTTTTTGGAAATGCATCTTTTTGCTTGAGAATTCTACTTTGAGCGTTAAAATTTAATTCAATATAGTATAAATATTAACATTATTTCCACTGTTTTTAGAGCATTTTGGTTTAGGAAATATTTGAAATTGGTATCATCAAAAAGAATCCCTTCAAGAGTCTTGTGAAAAAACCTTGTAAAAAAAAGGGAGAAAGGGGTGAAATTCTCGATTTTAGGTGTTTTAGGGGATTTGTCAAATTTATGGGGAAAAAGGGGGACGACGAACTGTGATCCCTGTATTTAAACACTAGCAAATAAAGAAACTTACCATAGTGTCGGGGATTTCTTTCAAGGTCAGTTTAGCAAAGAGCATATCGATTTCTATTCCATCGAAATTCATTTTTATAACTGGTACAAAAGCTTCTTCCACAGCCTGAAATTATGAAAATAAATGAGTATCGTGTAAAGGCCAAAAATTGAGATAAATAAAAGAGAAGAGTATACTTTACGGGACCAAAAAAATGCAGTTATTCTATTTTTCAAAAATCACAACAATGACTTACACGCAATTCTGTAACTTCCAATTGACTTTTGAGTAAATCAAAAAAGGAAGTAAAGTAATCAGTCCTATTTACGTGGCGAGGAACGACACAAAGTGCATCAATGTCAGCTCCTTTGTGATGAACCCCTAACCTATAGGACCCGAATGTGTAAATTTTGCCTCCAACTTGTTCAGCGCAATTGGCTGGCATATTCCGGGCAACGCTTACATCCCTTATCCATTGCTTCACTAAGGAATTCAATTTGCTGTAATTGAAAAATTAACTTCTTAGAATATTCTTCTTCCCAATTATTGTGGAAACATTTATTGAATCAAACCTTAAAATTTCCATCCTATGGTTTAATTCTTCATCAGATTCGAAGACATTATAAGGTTTGAGCGCCTCCTTCAGCTCGGTTGTTCTAGCAATATCGCTGGGTTTTGGCTCTGCGACGCTGATCGCAGAAGTCATGCCTAAAGTACGCAAATTTTGAGCATTTGGAGGATTACTGATTGCGCTTGGAGCTGTTGAAGGATTTGTGCTCTGTGAAGTCCACATCTTGATAATTTAAGTGTAAAAACTGTAAAGAAAATTGATATCAATAATTTCAGTTTTCGACTGTGTTCTAAATTCTAAAGTATCCAAGATTTTACGAGGCCGTTGTGTGATCAATTTTTGCTGAAATCCTGAAATTTTCCATATTTAAACTTCGATCCAAAATCTAGTAAAAAATCCATTTCAATACAAAATTAGCTCCGAATGTTTAGTTTCCGATTCCGACGTTAGTACTTTTTCAATTAACAATTTTCTCTAAATAATTTAAATTTGCAGAAGCAGACTGTAGGAACTCAATATTTTTCAAATTCTTTAGTATTTTTCAAGAACTTGAACTACCTAATTAATAGAAATTTGACAACCTATCGGCTCTGATATATTGCTATTTTTTAGATAAAAGCCCATTAACTATACTCATCTATTCAATAAAACTGTACAAAAACGAACACGTAAAAAGTAACAAAAACAGTAGAGGGGACAAATAAGAAAACAACTCCTAAAAAAACTAATTTAAAACAGCAAAGGAAAGTCTATACTTTTTGAGCAATATTAATGGATCTTTTTAATTTGGTTTCCTCCTTTAAAACAAAAGGAAAATAAAGTTCCGGTAAACGATAATATAACGTAAAGAATAGGAACGTATTATTTTGTCCCGATCCCTAGCCAAGAGTGACTAGCTGACTTTCGACGAAAAATGTCTAAAATAAATTACAGCAAATATAAACAATATACTGAGAAAATTAACCCAAGCAATTTGGAAAATAAAGTAAACACAAAGTGAAATAAAGTTACAAACAAGGATATCAATTCTTGCATAAGGCAGAGAAACAAGCTGGAAAAAAATATATTACGAAAAAATGCTGATCAAGCTAAAATCAGTCACCTGAGAAATTCCAGCCGCTCTGATTCATAAACAAACTTAACTTTTACATAAGAGAAACCTCCTCAATAAAAGAATAAACAACTCTAACTTAAAAAACGTCAAAACTCGATGGCCGCCCTTTGTTGCTAAACGTCACCCAAAACACAAACAAATGTGATGAAAGTCTGTAAACGTATTATTTACACGTTTACAAACAAGAAAAAATTGTGAAATGAAACTCACCTCTTATCTTGCTAGGTTACAAAAGCAGGCGTGCTAATTGGATTTTGCGGCGACTCCAAAATTTTTTTCGGCACTTTGGTTATTATCTGGGCAGTAGGATTTTCACGCACGAGCTCGAGTGACTCGTAAAATGTTGAGGAAGCGAAAAAGAGTTCAAAGGACGAACAAGCCTAGCTCGTCCTTCGGGAACGAACTAGAAAACTACTACAGTAATCCAATTTCCCCCCGCACTTTTTAAAAATACGCATACATTAGAATATCAAGAAGCCCCCTCGCACAGTAAAAAACAAATATGATATTTAAATGAGTTATTCACTAAATAATTTACACTCAAAATGTTCAACACTATGCACAACTCTACCTGACTACCATAAACATCGGATCCTCAAAGCCACGAACTAAATTGTATAGATTGAAAACGACTAACAATGCGGACAGCGACTGCAGATAAGGTAGAGTTTTTTGGCCACCTGGTGGTTGTCAGTAGCAATCAGTGGGTATGAGCAAAGATTGATCACGTTGTGGTAAAGGGTGGGGGGATGCGTCCGTTTATTATAAATATATGTAATTATAAATATTTAATAAATATATTTTATCCTCAATTATATATTACATTTTATCAATTGTTTCCATAATATGCCTGTTTGTAAAGTCAAATATAACCAAATTAAAATTGTTTCTTCTGTTACTTTTATTTTTTATTCAACACTTTTTTCTAGTAATTAGTTGGCAATTAGCGAAATTCAAATTTAAAAAAAGAAAACTAGATTTTTCTACACAAAATAAAAGTTAAAGTTCATAGTTTATCCATAAAACAAAGTAAACAAGTAAGTCATATATAATTTGAAAAGAAAAAATTTAATATTTTAATTATACTGGCCAGTTTTTCTTGCGTAGTTCTGAATTTCACAAATATAAATTTATTCTCTAATGAAAGAACGTTTTGAAGAACGTGTTCTCATAACTTTCTCTATTTTGACGTGAAACGTTGAATTATTAATTCAACTCCCAATATAAGATCGGTCTCGGGCATGGCTTGCAGTGGCCGTCTGCCTAAATCGAGGGAAGCCAAGCAGGGTGGGACCATAGGCAGGTCGCTTGAATCATTTCTGTTGGATTTTGACGCATGACGCATCACGAAACTGCGGAGGCCATCAGTTCTAGGAATAGCATAAACCCAGGGTCCTTATTTAGGGAGTTGGGTGTAGTAAAGATAGATTTTAATCAAAAATGAAATAGTTTCATTTTTAACTAAAAAGATGAATTTTCAAACAAGAAAGATAAAATTTCAACAAAATAGATAAATTTGTATCCAAGTAGTTGAAGTTTCAACAAAAAAAGGTAAATTCGAAATTAAAATAAAAAACGATTTTTTAACAATAGTTTTAAATTTTCAACTGAAAAAATTAATTTTCAACCAAAAATAAAATAGTTAAATTGTCAGATAAAAAAAAAATTTCAACACAACAGGTAAATTTTCAACCATTTTTATACTCGAATAATAATATTCTACCACTAAAGATGAATTGTTGACAAAATACATGAATTTTCAACCACACAATTGAATTTTCAAATAAAAAAGATCAAGTTTTAACCAAAAATGGAATAGTTTAATTTGCAGTTAAAAAATAATTTTTAACAAAAAAAAAAAAAAAAGTATTTTGAACAAAATAGTTAAATTTTCAACCAAACCTAATGAATCTTCAACCAAAAAGATTAATTTTTAACGAACAAGATTAATTTTCAACGAAAAATGAAATAGTTAAATTGTGAATTAATTTTCAACGAATTTTCAACAAAATAGTTCAATTTTCAACTGAGGAGATGAATCTTCAACAAACAAATAAATGTTTTTAACAAAGCAGTTCATCTTTCAACGAAAAAGATGAATTTTCAATATAAAATGTAATAGTTGATATTTCAACGATAACAGATTTTTAAATAATTTCAATTTGAATTCAACCAAAAAGGTCGAATTTTCAGCAAATTAGAATAAAAAAGATCAATTTTTAACCAAAAATAATATAGTTAATTTTTCAGTTAAAAAAAAATAAATAAAAAATTAGACTTCAACGAAAAAAGGTTGAATTTTTAACCAAAAAAGATTTCAATTTTTAATTTGAAAACAATTAAACTAACCAAAATAGAAGGATTTTCAACAAAAAGGTTGAATTTCCACAACAAGATTTTTGAATCAAGAAAGAAAAAAATTGTCTGAAAACTTGTACTTTGAAATGTTCTTTCAGTAGATAATGATTTTATATTTGTGAAATTCAGAACTACGCAAGAAAAATGAACCATACATCAAATATTAACTTGTTTTAAACTGAATAATTAACATTTCTTTTGTTTTATGAATAAACTAAACATTTTTATTATTTATTTGTATAGAAAAGTGGTTTTTCATTTATTGAATTTGAATTTTCGCGGAACTTTTACTAAAACAGTTAGCATTACCTAGCGGCGGGCAAGCCAGAGGATGCTGAATTTGCCAGTTTTAGGGTATAAAAGCACGATCTAGAGATTTTCATGAACTGTGGCCAAACATTCTACTTCTGCTCTTTGTTTCTTTTTTGCTTGTCAAAAAATCCTTCTAAATGTCAATGACTAATGTTTTCGTGGTTTTTTTGTACTAGGAACAAAATGTTCTCTTTTTCAGACTGGTTTTCTGCTCTTATCTTGCTATTACTAATGAAAAGTAAGTCATTTTTACACAGTCTTTATTGGGCTTTTCTCCAATTATTGCTTTTTTATATTATGAATATCTTTGATCCTTACGAAAAAAATATGACATAAAAATAATAATAGAAAGCGTGTCATTTCTTTCCTGTAATTTTTTCCCTAAAATGGCAGAAAATGAGAGGCCTATCATTTTTCACCTGTCATTTTTCTGTCATCATCCCCTCTTTTTCCCTGAAGTTGCGAAAAGTAAATAACAGAAAAAAATATACGTCTGTCATTATTTTCCTGACCAATTTTTTGTAAGGGGAATTCTGTCACTGCTTTGTTTTTAACTTGATCGCATTTATTTTATTTTTGTTTTATTATTCGCTGATTTTTTCGGTCAAAATTCCGTGTACAAAACTATGTGAATATTGATTAAAGTCATATTTTATGTCAATATTTACAATTTTATCATTTTAGTATTTTCCTCTGAATATTGGTATAGAAATGCGTTTTTATTTCGTAAATTTATTATTTTTGATGAAGTTCAAGTGTCATTCACGGTGGCTTAGTTTCCTGGAATCCTTGAAAACCTGGAAAAGTCATTTAATTCTTTTTTACCTGGAAAAACCTGGATGAATTTTGCTCATGGTCTGCTGAACCTTTGTTTAGTAGTTTTAATTTGATTTCTAATTTTTAGTTTTGTATGAAAGTAGAAAAACAGGCCTTTTTAACAATATATTATTCACTTTATCACGGAGAAAATCACGAAGCTATATTCGAAAATATTCCAAAGTTTCTCATTTATTCCCGATTTTCTCAGCTTAATAGTTTTTTGTTGTCAATGTATTGAAAGTAAGTTTAATTCCGCGTGTAATGAGCTTTTATTGATTAGAATTTGTTGAAATTTGACTGAATTTTCCAGCACTATATATTATGCAGGGTGGCCGTTGGCCAAAGAAAACCTGGAAACCAGCGAAAAGTAAAGAAACTTTATCGGTCAGAGAGTCAGCGATTACGAAGAAAAATCTTGCAAAAGTCAGGGAATTTCTTCTTACTTTAAATAACTGTCAAGGATAATAAATTTGAAATTTTTTTATTTTAATTTGAAATTATTTTATTCCGTGTATAAAAGATTGTATTTGAATCTTAATGGTCAGGGAAAATATCTACTCTTACAGTTCGTTGACAATTTATCTTTTTTGGTAGAAAATTCAGTTACTTGGGTAAAGGTTGAACCTCTTTATTAAAAAATAATAATTTTTTAAGATTAATAATTTTAATTGAAAAATTATGATCTTGGTTTACATTTGTTTTTATTAGTTTTTTTGTTGAAAATTTAACTATTTTAGTTGAAGATTCATAATTTTTCTTGAAAATTCATCTCATTCGTTGGCAGTTTAATTACATTGTTGAAAATTCATTTTGGTGGTTGAAGATTTAACTATTTTGTTGAAAATTCATTTTCTTTTGGTTGAAAAATGATTGAATTTTGTTGAAAATTCATATTTTTTGTGTGAAAATTCAACTATTTTGTAAAGAAATTCGTATTTTTGGCTGAAAAATTCAACTGTTTTGTTGAACTTTTTACTTTTTGATTTACAAATTTTATTATTTGGGTAGAAAATGCAACTATTTGGTTGAATTCTTGGTAGAAAATTCACTTCTTTTGTTGAAAATTCGTTTATTTGGTTTGGAAATTCATCTCTTTTTGTAGAAATGTGATTTTTTTTCTATTCAAAATGGATTTGGCTGACATTTTTTTTTTCAATTGAAAATTCAACTACTTGGGTATAAGTTGAACCACTTTGTTAAAAATTTGTTTTTTTTCTTTCAAGATTCATCTCTTTGGTTGAAAATTTCTCTAATTTGTTAACAGTTCTTTTTTTATTAAAAACTAATTTTTTACTTAAAAATGTAATTTTGTCATTTTTTGTTGATTTTTTTTATTTATTAAAAATTCGTCTTTTTTAGCTACTCTTTTTTGTAAAAAAATCATCTTTTGGCTTAAAAGTTCAACAATTTGGATGAATTTTTTTCTTTTTTGGCGGATAAATCTTTATTTGTTGAACATTCGTCTATTTGGTCAGAAATGTTAACTTCTGGATCAAAAGTTAAACTACTTTGTTAAAAACTTTTTTTTTTTGTTATTAAAGATTGATCATTTTAATTGAAAGGTCATCTCTTTGTAAAACAAATAAATCATTTGATTGAAAATTCACCTTTTTGGTAGAAAATTAATATTTTCGGGTTGAAAGTTCAACTGTTTTGTAAAAAATTTGCCTTCTGGGTTAAAAATTTGTCTTTTCTTATTAAAAGTTGAACCACTTTGTTAAAAATTAATTGTCTTGGTTTCAGATTCATAATTTTAGTGGAAAGTTCATGTCTGTTAGAAAATTAAACTATTTTGTTGACATCTATTTTTTAACAAAAATTTATCTCTTTACTTGAAAATTAGGTTGAAAGAACTATCCGACCAAAAATGCAACTGGTTTGATTGAAAATTTAATTATTTTGTTAAAAATACGTGTTTTTTTTTAAATATCAATTATTAAATTTTCGTTGAGAATTCAGATTTTTTTTTGAAAATTGAACTTTTCGTAAGACGCTAACAAAACCATAAATTGTTCAAACTTGTAAATTTTATTATTTTAAACAATAATCATTGGATTTAAATCTAACTATTTATGATTCGAAATACTAATTTCAGGTATACCAACATAATCTTAATTTCTTGAAAACGTATATTTTTTATTAAAAATACCAATACTTCCCGACGAAAAATACCAACATAACGTAACACAAAATTGTTCAGAATTGTAAATCTTCTTCGAATTCGATTTTTGTTTGAAATAACTGATTTACTTTGAAAAATGTTTCAGTATAACTTAAAATTGCTAAAAAATGATGAACCTTCAAAATCTAATGACTTGTGTTTAAAAATGCCAATTTCCGGTAAAACCAATAATAAAACCTTAAAACGTAAATTCCCAACGTAAATCGTTGGGAATCTTGGTGATTATTTTTGTTTAGAAATGCTAATTTCCAGTTAAAACCTGCCACAACCTAAAATTCTTAGAAAAATTTAATTCTTCGAAAATTTATGATTTTATGTTCAAATTCATTTAAAAAATAATAATTTCCAACGAAAAGAACTAACATAAAACATTTATAATATTTTCAATGATTTTTTAGTTAATTTGAAAGTTTTAATTTAATCGTGCAAGAATATTTAAAAAGCACAAATGTTTCTCATTTCGCATACGATTTTCTATGATTTTCCTCCCTAAAAGGGATTTTTTTAAATTTAAATTTCAACTTCAAGAGAGATTGTGGTAAAAGGATTTTTTTATATCATTTTTTGATGCAATAATTTAAAAAGAAGAATTTAATTAAAATTTTAGCTAGAATTTTAATGTTTGAATAATTTTGTCAGCATTGATATTTTTTGAAATTATTATCATTCAATGAAAAAAAAAAACTATATTTTCTAATTTTTTCGAATTTATAGCGAAAAATGTCTATTATACTGTGATTTTTTTATTGGTGTTTTTATTTTATTTTTAAACTGAAAATTGAATTTTTTTCGCAATCCGCAGCCGAGCCTGTTCCAATTTGTGGCCAGTGTCAGATTGAGATTGTCAGCTTCCACATCCATTTCCTCGGACCCGGATAACTTTATTGAAACAAACTGTGTTGGCCTCAATTCGGAAATAATTCTGCTCAAGAGTAGACTTTTGTTTCATCTTTAAATAGTGATCTCGATTTTACAGAATGTTTTTTCGCTGTCTTGAAAAATTCCTATCTTGTTGGTTATCTAATTCTGTACTGCAACACTTCAGCTATTTTCAAACGTAGTATTTAGAAATTAATTATACATAAATACATAAGCTCAATTTTGTTATTAGATGGCCAAACAATCGAACCACAAGCAAGTCAAGAAGGATCTCTACATTCCTACAAAAACTATGCAGATGTAGCAATGTTTCATTATTCGGTTCCTAAAGAAGTCCTGAGAGCCACTTGGCAATTCGCGGCATTCATGGATGGCAAAGAATGTCCATCCAGAAAAGTGCATATGTAAGTTTATTGGATACATATTTTTAATTAACTGTAAATGCATATTTAAATCCATTTATTATAATATACATATTAGCAGTAAATGCATTTAAAAATTTATTATTTGCCAAATTTTTAAATATCAAGTTTAGCAAATTTTTGAAACAGTAATTAATAATTAATAATTTTGAATTGAAAAGGTTGGAATTCAAGCAATTTAGATTAGGTAAAATTTTGAAAAAAGGACAATATTTCAAATGGAATGAATAGGAATTGCCCTTGTATTATTTATAAATAAAAGCGTAAAAAATTGAATAATTGGAAATTGAAAGTGTTAGAAATTGAAAAATGTTAAACCAAAAGCTCTAAATTTGAACAATATTATTTTGAATTGAAGAATCTCGAAAATGAATTATTTCAGATTAAATTTTTATCACATAAAAAATAGTAATTTAACATTAAAATGGATTGGATAAAATTTTCTAAGATCAAAAAATAAATTCACTGTCATTTTTATCGTTCAAAATGAAAAAGTTTTCAAATATTTCTACCATGGAACGTTGAGAATTAATGCAATCCGAACTTTATTTAAAACTGAAGAAAATTCTAGTTACCTAGAATTGTGATATTAAAACTTTTTTTATACTCAAACTCTTTCAAATATTTTAAGTAAATTCAAATCGTTTACAAATCAACAATGTACAAATTGTTAATTATACTTTTAAAAATTCAACAATTTCAATTTTAATTGCCAAATTAAAATGTATGAAAGGAAAAATTTGAAAACTTAGCGTTCTACATGAAAAGTCAAAACTCTAAAATTGTAACCATTCAGCATCAAACAATTTTTTTTTAACTTTTCAATTTAGAATCGTGTAATTTTTAATACTTTATTTAAAATTATTATTTATTTTTGAAAATCGTCAATTTTGAATCATTAATTTTTTTAAATCTTCAACTAAAAATCGGACAATTATAAAGATATTACATTGAAAATTAAAATTAAAAAAAGAAGAATATAAAATGCTTTATAGCTTGAATTTGAGAAATAATTGTCTTAATTTGTCATTGTTTTGAATTTATTCTGGAGGCAAAATTGTTTGATAAAAAATTCTTTAATCTGAACATTTGTGCAACTATCAAGTCTTTCAATTTGATATTCCGATTTCGAAGAATTTGAAAACGAGACAATCTTGTACGTTTAAAATTGAAACCAAGCAATTTAGAATATTTAGATCTACAATTATTCAATTCAAAGCTGAATATTAAGGTTTTAAATATGTCATTTTTTCATTTTGAAAGATTCAATAGTTTAGTTTCAAGGCTCCGAAGATTAAACTAATTGGAAACATTGAAAAATAATAATTTGAAGCGTTAAAAATGGAACAATTCCAAACTTCGTTTAAAAACTGAAGCATTCTAAAATTAGGATCTTGAAACTAAATCGTTAAAAATAATTAATTTTCAAATTGTACATCACGATTTTAAAAATTGAATCATTTTAATCTAAAGTGCAAAATTTATAACTTGAAAATCAACGATAAAGCATTTCCATGCAATAGGATCGACAAGGGATAAATATATTAATATTATCATTGATAAAAATAGTATATTTAATATAATTTTATTTTTAAATATAAAATTATCAGAGGTATTAACAATTTTAAAATTAAATTTTTATAATAACGAAGACAATAAATTGTCGCGATACAAAAAATAGACGAAAAGCGAGCGGAAACCTAGGAGCTTCAGTGTGAACAAAATAAAGAAATGAATTCGAAGATTATTATTAATTTATTTTTTCAGATATTTACAATGGGGCAGCTATCCAATAATTTCAGAAGGAAACGCGACCTTTCCTCCACATGTGATTTTTGAAAGAAATTACACATTTTCTGTATCTACCTGGACGACTTACGAACCAAAAATTATAACAATTATTCCCGTTTATGGCCCACCATCTGGTGATTGGTTCGTGGGTGCATACTTATCGCATTGGGATGAAAAAGTACAACAGCAGGTGAATAAACAATTTTTATTAATTTTTTGAAAAACCTTGAAGGTTGAATCTAAAACCTTATAACTTGTAATATTATCAGAGTTTCTCTGTGGTATAACGATTAATTTGATTGCTGTTATAACTTTTTTACTATTTGTAAACTTTTTATTTTATAGCATTTGAGAAAAGTATTGTGCTGTATAAATAAAATTATTATAATTCGATGATAATTATCTTTAAAATATTTTTGTGTAGAAAGTAGTACTTGAAACTTGTCGTTGAAATTTAGCCTAAATTCATTTCTTAATAATCTATTAAAATTCTTCTCTTTTCTCTTACATTTAAAACTCTTGTGTTGGATAATAATTTTATTTTACATAGGAATCGATAGTGTTCTAGGGAAAGATTTTATTCAATTTTTAAGAATAGTCTATCAATGATACAATTGGGTGGTCCATATTCTTTGCTCGTATTTTCATGCATATCCCCCAAATTTGTTCAAAAAATAATATTAAATGCGTTTTAAAAAAATTCAGAATCGTCATTATCAAGTGAATCGAGTTGAAACTCTAGATTTCTCTACACAATTAGCCATAGAATACGAATCAAAACTTATTTTTCAAATATCACCCCATAAGTCTGTTTTATAGGGTCCCAAAAACCCCCCATAAGTGAAAAATTCGATTTTACGAGTTTTTGGCGCTAATTACGATTTTTTATTGATTTTTCAAAACAAAAATGGTTTCTAATATACAAATTATCACTTCATATTGCTATTTAAAAGTTTAAATAAATTGTTTAAATAATTTGTTGTTTGTAGCAATTTTCTCTTAGAATAGAATTAGAAAGACGCGGTTTTTTCCGAATTTTTCAACTTTCAAGTTAGACCGAGCCAATTATCAATTAAATCAAACATAAATAATTGTTTAAACCATTTTTTATTATTTATAACAATATCCTCTTAGAATAATGATAAAAAGTTGAGTTTTTTTTTAATTTTCCAAATTTTGTCCTCTTATCAATTAGAATGTAATAAATTTGGTAAACCGGCGACTTTCTAACTCTATTCTAAGATAAGATTGCTAAAAACAAAAATTAGTATTAGAAACAATTGGTATTAAACAATCCGCAAATAAAACATAATTAGCACCCAAATCTAGGAAAATTTAATTGTTCACTTATGGGTTTTTTTCGGGTTCTTATTAAACAGACTTAAGGGGGTGATATTTAAAAAGTAATAATTTATTTATATTCTATAGCTAAATATGAACAGAAATGTTGAGTTTTAACTCGATTCACCTAATATTGACGATTCTGAATACATTTTTGCATTTTTCGTGTGGATTCAAACAAATTTGGCGGCGATATGCATGAAAATTCGAATACAAAATTTTCCAATGCATTTTTAGACCACCCCGTTATACAACTACGAGACTTATATTCAATTCTAACATTTTTATTTCTTTATTTTTTTTTAAGGAAGAGAACTTATACTTGATCTAAGAAATTTCCTGGTATTTCAATAGGGGCATGTCTTCTTGGTTTAATGACTCATATCTAAAACGCTTACTTATCAAGTAGGGTGTTATCTATTAGATGTTATCTCTCCTGGGATCTTCATGTATTCTGCATTATTTGGCAAGAACTATTATTTTAATTTTTTTAATTTTAGATACATCAAATCGTACGATCTTCACCTACATTAAAGTCTTCAATGATTAATTAAATAAATAATTAAAAATAATAATTAAAAAAAATATACACGCTGTTGCATATTTTGAGCCGTTCATAATCATAATTTATTATTATAATTTCTTTTTAAGGCTAATCACTAATATTATCTGATGAATCTGCTAAATAAATATTATCCTTAACAAATGTGAAATTTAATTAAATTAAATTTACAGGGCCTGGGTCACAAATGTCGCTACAGTATAGGATCAGTAGCACTTTGGAGTCAAATGGGTGGAATTCAAAATATACCATTAGGTTATCAAAAAACCATGAAAACAAGTGAAACAACCTCTTACTACAAGTAAGACCATTCGATTAAAAATGAGAAATTTAATATGGGTTTAATAATTTAGACTCTAAGGGCCAATGGTGTAGTCCTAAAAGAACAAGTGGCCTAACGGTACATTCCATAAACTACGTTACCAGTTTGAAATTGGGGGGGGGGGGCGTGAAATAAGGTTGGAAACAAGGGGGTTATAAGTAGAATTAACGTTACGAACTTAAATAACATTTAGAATTTAAACCCGATAAGAAAATTCAACTACATTTTTGGGTAAAAGTTAATTTTTTTGTATTGAAAAGGCTAATGTTATATTTTTGGTTTGGAATTCATCTCGTTTGGTTGAAAATTATATTATTTGGTTAAGAATTTAATTACTTTGTTGAAAATGCAGCTATGTTGTTCAAAAGTAATCTTTTTATCAAAAATCCAACTACTTTGTTAAAAATTCATTTTTTAGTTAAAGGTTCATCTCTTTGGTTGAAAATTGAACTATTTTGATGAAAATTCGTTTCATGTTTGGTTGAAAATAAATTTTTTAAACTGAAAATTAAACTATTCCATTTTTGGTTACAAATTTATATTTCTTAGTTGGACGTACAACTTTTTGATTGAAAATTCATGAATTTGGTTGGAAATTCGTCTTTCCTCGTAAAATGTTAATCTCTTGGTTAAAAATTTATCCTTTTTGGTTAAAAATTCAATTGTTCGGTTGAAATATCAACTGTTATATGCTTCGTAGAGAATTCATCTTTTTTGGTTGAAAAGTCGATTATTTTACTCAAAGTTGAACTACTTTAAAAGAAAATTAATTTGTTTATTAAGGATTTATAATTATACTGGAAAATCCAACAATTTGATAGAAAATTAAACTTTTAGGTTAAAAATTAAATTTTTGGGTTAAAAATGACAATTTTTTGTAAATAATAATTCGTCTTTTTAGTTTTAAAATTAAATAAATTGTTTGAAAATTCATTTATTTTGTTCAAAATTCATCTTTTTTGTAAAAAATTAATCTTCTTGGTCGAGAATTCACTTTTTTTGTTGAAAATGTAACAATTTTTGTTGAAAATTCGTTTTTTTTTCGTTCCATTTTTTATCAGAATTTTTATCTGAAAATTCAACTATTCAATTTGGTTGAAATTTTATCTTGTATTTTGTGTACGTTAAAAATTCAACTATTTGGTAGAAAACTCATATATTTGGTCAAAAAGTCATCCATTTGGATAGAAAATTATTCTTGTTTGTTTAAAGTTCAACTTTTTGATTGAGAATTCAACTATCTTGTTAAAAATTCATCTTTCCGATGTAAAAGTGCACTGTTTTCTAAATCATTCAACTTTTTAGCTTAAACACTTTAATCTTTTGTTGAAAATTCATCTTTCAAGTTAGTAAAGTCATCTTTCTTGATTGGAAATTAATTTTTTTGATAAGAAGTCAACTGTCTTCTAAAAAACTTGTCTTTTTGTCTTGAAAATTCAAATATATGTTTGAATTTCAATCTTTTTTGTTAGAAACTTAGATCATTTGATTGAAAATGCATCTTTGTATGCTGAAAATTCAACTATTTGTATTGAAACTCTGCTATTTTGTTAAAAATTCTAATTATTTTTGGCTTGAAAATTATACTGATTGGTTTACTGTAAAGTTTAGCTATCTGGTTGTCAATGCAACTGTTTGGTTAACAATTCATCTTTTTGTGTTGGAAATTCATTTCTTGGGGTAAAAAATCTTGTTTGGTAGAACATTCAACTATTCTGCTGAAAATGCGATACATTTCGGCTTGAAATCTTAGGAATTTAAAGTGTTTTGTATTTAATTCTATATTTTGTCTGCATTAATTTTTGAACAATTGCAAATTTTTAAACGTAAAATCTGCCTTTAGCCAAGGCGGCGTTACTTTGGGGGGGGGGGGCAAGAAAGCCCAAGATTGGTAACGTAGTTTATGGTTGACTATAAATGGAAAAAAATTCCGTGTGACAAGAAATTGGCTTGGCTCCGCCAGGCCTTCAAAAAAGTTATCTGGCAGTGCCATGCCAGGCCTCGACAACACCACTGCTAAGGATCCTATCACAAAAGAGTATTTGTTTTCATTACTTTCAGGATCTTCATTCCTTCCGGTACCTGGCATTTCCAAGTACAAATTTGGGGCTGCAATTTCATTCTAAAAGCCCCAAAAGATTTTCGTAATCCTTGTATACTCGGCTTGGCTTTGGAACCAAGAGTTTTACCCATTTTTAATCATACTCATCCGAGTCCTATTGGAAATCTATCAACTTCGGATTCATACACATTCACAGAACTTTCGCCCTACGAGGACAGTTATTATTATTTACTAGTCATATCAAATAGCACAATTGCTTTCAACGTTGAAGTTACAACCACAGGTAAAAATATCGTTCAATAAAATATAGAAATGTTTCTAGTTAAAATTGAAAAAAAATACCGGATTACAAATATTTCAGACTGCCCAGTAAAGATAATAGAAAAGTCTGTTGTTAAAACTCTGTTAAGTGTGTCGTATTTGCCAAAAGAATCTTTGTCAGAATTGTATATTAAAAATTCTAAAAGGAACGGAACACACTCGTTTGAGAATGATAATCAAAGAAATCGGCTGGAGCCTTCAGCTCTGAGTTTGCACAAAGATGAAGATATTGATCCGGAAGATTTTTGCATTCCAAGATTCCAACTTGCTAGAGTAAAACACCCTCAGTCTTTTTCTGAAGTTTACTTACTGCAGGTACGAACAAAAAAAAACAAGTTCTAAGTTTAATCCTATTAAAAAATTAAACCCGAGATTTCATCTAAATATGAGAAGGTGAATTAATATTTAGAATTGCAATTTTTCAGGGACAAGAATGGCTAACATCGTGGATTATACTCACAGACGAATATCCAGTCATTACTCAGCTTGATATTTTGCCTTTCATCGATGTTGGGGGAACTTTAATGATAAATATTCACCTTGAAGTTGAAAAAGTAAGATTCCTTTTCACCGATTACAGACTGAACATTCTTTCCCCTATTCTCCTGAGTTTTCCCCCTTTTCCCTTTTTCTGTTTAAATATACGAAAATATTGAAAATACAATTTTTCGTTTTACATTTCTACAAAATTATTCTATTCATAACTAGATATGCTACCGCGAGTATTAAAAGCTGCTTTTTAACTTATAGAATTTAACTTTCTTAAATTTGACTAATTTCAAACTAAATGACATTAGGATTTAAATAAAACTTGAAAGGTAAAATATTTGTTCTCTGAATCTATGCAAATTAAATATTTTTGAAATTAACTATAATAAAGTACGATGATCTATCTGTCCACATTGAAGATTCTTTCATTTAAATTTGACTAACGATTATCATTATGTTGGACATATTATAACCAAAATAACCTAAATAAAACCAAAAAATGGGATTTTAAACTTTCAGAATTGAAACAATTCTATATTTAAAATTTTTTTTATCCCTTTCTGTTTAATTTGAAAATATAAACAACTTTTCATAGAAGATTTAACAAACATTGCTGTTTGAAATTTTTTAAATATTTGTGGAAACCGTTAAAATCTCCAGATACGTAAAATATATTGGTATCCATAAAAATATTTAAATTATTAAACTCATTTCAAAAAAATTTAGAATAGTTAATATTTAAAAATTGGATAATATGGATTTTTAAATATTTTATTTTTTTAATATTAGAAAATAAAAATCCAGGGACATAACGAGCACAAGCATTTTATTTCAACAGTGTTTTTAATATACATTTAATGGATATTTTTAATTTAATTTATATTGTAGAAATTTTAAATGATTTCTACTTATTTGAATGATTTTTACGATTTCCAGGGATTTAACGAATTTCTAAAGATCTTTAGGGAATAAAATCATTTTTATTTTAAGGATTTCAATTTCAATGGATTCTAAATATTTTAAGTTATTTAAAAATATTCCAAAGAATTTCAAGAGATTTCATTCAAAACGATGTTAGAACTCTTAATATTAACAAACTTGTTGCTATACATTTTTAAGAATTAATTTTTTCATATTAGAAAATAAAAATCCAAGGACATGAACGATCGAGTGGATTTTGTTTCAACGCTGTAGTTTAGATACATTTAATGAATATTTACGATTTCGAGGGATTTTAACGAATTTCTAGAGAGCAACAGTTCAACAGTTGAAAAGAATATGAAGGACATACAAAAATGTAAAAGGATTTTAGAAATTTTAACTTATTTTTAAAGTTTCCAAAAAATTTCAAGAAATTTCATTTAAAAAAATGTTAGAACTCTTAATATTAAAGAACTTGCCGTTATACAATTTTTAATACTTTATGTTTTTAATATTATAAAATAAAAATCCTGTGACGTGAAAACGCGCGTGGATTTTATTTCAATGTGGTATTTTATATAAATTTAATTAATAATTTTAATTTAATTTACATCCTAGGAATTTCAAATGATTTCTGCTTATTTTAATGTTTTTTTTTCTCACTATTTCAAGGGATTTCTACGGATTTCAACAATATAAAGGGATATGAAGGACATAACACAATTTCAAAGAATACTAAAGATTTTAAGTTATTTGAAGAGTTTTCAAAGAATTGCAAGAGATTTCGATAAAAAAAATATTAGAAAATAAAAATCCAGTGTCGTGAATGCGCGCAAGCATTTAATGTCAACGGATTACTTATAGATAAATTTAATAAATAATTTTAATTTAATTCATATCCAAGTAATTTCAAATGTTTCTAGCTTTTTTAATGGATTTTTTAGATTTCAAGGGATTTAAAAAAATTGGTAGAACCCTTAATATTTAAAAATTTGTCATTATGCATTTTTAAATATTTTGTTTTAATACTGTAAAATAAAAATCGGAGAACGTGAACACGCGGTTCGTGTGCCTTCGTTTAGTTCTAGTGTAAAATATTTTAGGTGATCAAACTTGAACTATTTTTAATTTGAGTTTAAGAGCAGTGAAGAGTGTTGTTTCTAATTTAAATTCAAATTGTGAATTATAGTAAGGTAATACCAAGTCTTGGACAGAAATATTTAATTATACTTGTAAATATAACTATTTAATTATTAATGAAGGAACTTATTAGAAGAGGAAATACTTTTTATTATGAGAACGATTTAAAATATATCAAAATTGTTCATTTAACGAATTTGATGTTGTCCCGGGCTTTTGTATATCACTGAATGGATTTTCAACGAACTGAGTATATCCAATTAAAAAAAAAAAAAAAAACAATTCTTTAATTCCCATTTTTCGTGAAAAAATTAACCCATTTCCACTTTCTTGATTGTAACTGTTTATTATTTATTCGGTAGATGTGGTCTTTATATCCTACAGTTTGTCATCATTTTCAGTTAGTAACGAAGCAATTAGTGGAGTTGTCGGTTTGTATCCGACGATCCAGAAAACCAGATCGAATTAAAGGCGAGATTGTTTGTCGAGATGAACAATTTTCTATGAGTTTATCTTCTCAAGGCGAACACAATGGAACCATTATTGTTCCTTATCCAATGCCGGATACCTGGCACATTGCTTTACAAGCAAAGTGTGCTTTTAAGGGGTAAGAAAATAATATTTCCCCTCTTTTATATTTAAATTTATCAATCATTGGTATTTTCGCCTTTGAAAATTTCGAAAATTTCTCATTTTTAAAAAATATTTTCTATACTTTCTGTTATTTATGAAGAATGCATTCTCTTGGAAATAATCGTTTTAATTTTGAAATTTGATTCTGAATCTAGAAAACCAGTAAAGTGTGAAATGGAAGAAATTTTAGTATGGTTAAATGTAAAAACAACTCAATGTGTTCCTGTTAATGATCATCCTTGTGGTGAACATGGAGTTTGTCAAGAAATTCACAAAGGAATTTTGACTTATGCAGCATGTAGCTGCTTTGGGGGTAAAATTATTAATTCTTCGTTAATTTCAAATGATTTTTAAAACTAAAAAGTATTTTTGATCATTAATTTGTTTCTGCACTCAGGATATAAAGGATGGGGTTGTACCGACGCGGCAGATGTGAATTTAGAATCTTCCGTTTTATTAATGACATTATTGCTGACCCTCAGCAATGCAGTTTTTTTACCAGCTATAATTTTAGCCCTGAAGAGAAAATTGTACACGGAAGGTCTCGTTTATTTAGCCACAATGCTCTTTTCAACTTTTTACCACGCTTGTGATCAACAATTTTTAACTTACTGCATCGCCAAATACGAGGTCTTTAATTTTTTATATTTAATATATAATACGCATAATATTATATAATTAGAATTTAACTCGGAATCCATTATATTTCAGTGTCTGTACTTTTAGAAATGGGTTATAAACTTGAATTTTAAATTACAGGTTCTTCAGTATAGTGACTTTTTCTCAAGTATACTTTCCTTTTGGGTGACTCTAGTCTCGATGGCGCAATTACCGACTCGATTTCTCTCTGTCTGCTACATGTTTGGAGCTCTCATAATCGCATTTAGCGTAGAATCGAACAGAACCGGACTCATTAGCATTCTAATACCACTAGGAATGGGAATTTTGCTTCCTGTAAGTTTTATCCAAAGAATCTGTTGGTTAACGATTTTAGAAAATTGCTATCACAGGCCTCGAACTCACCACACTATTGACACTATTTTCTAAGAATTGTCCGCTAATGCCACTATTTCTTTACTTTTTCTTGAAAAATACCGGAAAATTGTCTCAATGGCTGATTAGGGGCCGTGCATAAATTAAGTAAAGTTTTTTTTTTTTCTGAAATTTTGAACCACGTACCCCCTTTTGTTAGGTTCTGTAAGTATTGACCCCCCCCCCTATCTCTATCTTACGTAATCTTTGCTGACAAAAATAGCGTTTTCTTTATTATATATTATAAATATATAATATATATATTATAAATTTATAATGTAATATTTGATACTTTAAACAAAAAAAGATGTAAATTTTAAATAAAAAACAGTTGAGTTTAATTAAAAAGGACGAATTAAAAAAAAAGTTGAATCCTCAACCAAACCAGGTTAATTTTTAACCATACAGTTGATTTTTTAACTAAAAAGATAAGATTCCTACAAAACAGTTGAATTTTCAATCAAATAGTTCAATTTTCAACCCAAAAGATGAATTTTTAACACAGAAGATAAATTTTCAACTAAAAAATTTAAAGTCTCAACAAAATGCATAATTTTTTAACCAAGTAGTACAATTTTCAACCAAGAAGGTTAATTTTATACCAGAAAAGATGAATTTTCAACAAAAGGCATGCATTTTTAACCAAATACTTGAATTTTCAACGAAGAAGATTAATTTTCTACCAAAAGGCGAATTCTTAACAAATTACATCAATCTTCAACTAAGTGGTTTGAACAATCGATGTGATGTCAGTATTGTCAGTCGTATCTAAAAATTGTGAACTAAATAGTTAAATTTTTAAACTAAAATGGGTCTAAACCAAAATAACAACAACAACAAAAAATAGATTATGTCAATTTTAATTTAAGAGAATTAATTTTCTATATAATAACAAATTTTCTACAAAACAGTTTAATTTTGTACCAAATAGTTGAAGTTTCTACCAAATTGTTGAATTTGTAACCCAAAAAGTCTTAAAGTTCTTGTACAATTTATCTAAAATGAATACCTAAATTATTCATAGTGCATCCTATCGAAATTTCTATCTAATTTTAAGATCAGAAACTTATTTTATAATTAATAATGTAAACAATTGAATATTTTAAATAATAATAATTAATAATTAAATAAGTAAATAATTAATAATGTCTTGTATTGTTATTATAAATGGTAATCATCAACAGCTTGTAAACTGATGAGGTCCGGCGTCGACGAACGAAACTGTTTTATTTGCAATCAATTAATGAGGTCAATAGACAAAAACAATTAACATACATTTTAATTTAAAAAATATAATAGTTGATATTTTAACAAAAAAATATTTTAATGTGAAATAAAAAATAGTTGGATTTAACCAAAGAAAACGAATTTTCAACAAGACTTGAAGCCTCGATTGAAACAGGTTAATTTTCAACCAAACAGTTGCAGTTTTAACCAAAAAATAGATTTTATACAACAAAGACGAATTTTCAACCAAATAGTTTACTTTTCTACCAAATTGTTGAATTTTTCAGCCAAAAATATAAATTTTCTACGAAATAGGTAAAAACTAAAATTAATTTTCACCCGAACCTGATTAATTTTTAACCAGGCAGCTGCATTTTTAAACAAAAAATTTGATTTTATACCAAAAAAGACGAATTTTCAACATAATACATCAATTTTCTACCAAATATTTTAATTTTCTAGCAAATTGTTGAATTTGTCAGCCAAAAAGAAAAACGATTTTTTGCAAAATAGTTGAATTTTCAACAAAAACCTTAATTTTGTAATTGAAACAGATTTTTTTTAACCAGATAGTTGCATTTTTAATTAAAACATTGATTTTTCAAAAGAAAAGACGTATTTTTAATAAAATACACAAATTTTCAACCAAATAGTTCAATTTTCTACCAAATTGTTGAATTTTTCAGACAAAACTACGAATTTTCTATAAAATAGTTACATTTTCAACAAAAAACTCAGTTTTCTACTGAAGCATATTAATTTTTACCCAGTTACTTGCACTTTTAATAAAAAAATTTGATTTACTACCAAAAAAGACAAATGTTCAACCAAATAGTTGATTTTTCTACCAAATTGTTGAATTTTTCAGACAAACTACGAATTTTCTATAAAATAGTTACATTTTCAACAAAAAACTCAGTTTTCAACTGAAGCATATTAATTTCCAACCAGTCACTTGCACTTTTAATCAAAAAATTTGATTTACTACCAAAAAAGACAAATTTTCAACCAAATAGTTGATTTTTCTACCAAATTGTTGAATTTTTCAGCCTGAAATACGAATTTTCTACAAAATAGTTAAATTTAAGAAAAAAAAAAAAATTTTCAACCGAAATAAATTAATTTTTAACAAAAAATATTGATTTTCTACCAAAGAATACGAATTTTTAACAAAATACATAAATTTGTAACCAAATAATTCAATTTTATAACAAAATAATATCGAATTTTTCAGCAAAAATACGAATTTTCTACAAAATAGTTTAATTTTCCACAAAAAAACTTAATTTTCAACGGAAACAGATTAATTTTTAATCAGACAGTTGCATTTTAAACCAACAAATATTATATTTATACAGAAGGAGATGAATTTTTAAATTAAAAAGATGAATGTCCAACAAAATAGTTGAATTTTGAACCAAACCAAAAGAAAAAAATGCAATCAAATTGTTGAATTTTCAACCAAGAAGTATGACTTTTGACAAAAATTGTTGAATTTTTAACAAAATAATTCACTTTTGAACCAAAAAAAGATTAATTCTTAACCAAAAATTTAATAGAAGACTTTGCAACCAAAAAGAATGAACTTTGAACCAAAAATAGTTAGATTTTTGTATTGGGTTCTATTCATTTCAGTTCGCATTTGAGTGGAAAAACGAGAAAAAAGGGAAATTGGAAAAGGACTGTGAAGCTTGCGATAAATAAATAGGAACTTTGATAATATATAGGCTAAACAATAACATTTTAAATAAACATTCAATTTCATTTTTAATTCTTTTAAAATATTAGGTAAGAAAATTGGAAGTTTTGCTTAAAAAATAAAAATAATTTTCTATGGCACACTTTTTGATTTCGGACTACACATAAGTTTAATGCTTGAAAAATCTTATGACACTATTTTGACTCTATTTTTTCGAATTTGTGACACTATTTACAATATTTTTGATCTCTGAAGTGACTCCGAGGCCTGATATTACATAGAATGGTCGAATGAAAACTTTGTAATTATCAATTAATCACATATAGAAAACAACCAAATGAAATTGTGAAATCCGAGTTTTATAATAAATCTATCTTCGTTTTCAGTTGGGATCATATATACATCGCTGCGTGAAATCGAGAAAGTTAAAAAGACCCAAAAGTACTTGGAAATTCTTCGTGGGCCTTTTATTAGCTCTCATTGGAGTTCTTCTTTTTGCTTTTGTCGAAACAGAAGAAAATTATCGCGTGAGTTATTTGATTAAATTGAATTCTTCATTTTTTTATAGACTTATTGAGACAGATAAATAATCAAAAAGTAATTATTTACAGTACGTCCACAGTGCGTGGCATGTGTTGATAGCCCTTTCTCTTCTATTTTTATTACCACCAGCGCGAAAAGAAGAAAATATTTCCGTTAATTCTGACTCAGTCAGTAGTTCGGATTCGGAACTTCTTGATTACCAGGATCATCAAGCTCCTGTTTTTGCCGTGATATCCAGTCAGGAACATTTGGTAACAGCGTTAAGATAAAATCTTAAGTAAAGCATGGATCAGGTACCAAAAATCTGTTTTATTGATGTGCCAAAATGGTGTTCATATCTAGATGACTCAATGTAAGTAATTAAGTAATTCTTTAGAGTATCTTAGGATTTAGAATATCTCGCGAAATATTATTTATTTATAATAATTAACAGTTCCTAAGAAGTTATACCAAATGCTGCACCATAGCAGCAACAAAAATCATATATACAAAATGGAATTGCGCTACTGATACACTAGTAAAACTTACAGTGATGGAAAAAATGTCAGGAATCCTTACTAGTAACTAGATTTAGAAACAAGATTTTTCATTCTAAAATTAAACATTACTCGCTTTCCATTACTGAATTTAACATTTTTAAGAATGAACGCTTTGAAAGTACACATTTTCAGAAAGATATTTCTAGGGAGAAACATTTCTCCTGATTAAAGTATATTTATAATGTTACTGAATTATTTTATATAGAGAAAAGAGAAAATGAAGCATAAGAGACATATATTTTAGAATATTGTAGAGTTTAATCGAGGGCTGATCAAATTTTTATTGATTGATGGTTGACATCCCAGAAGGTCTGCATTTGGTTTCCTGATTGTAATCATTCGCAAAGTGAAGAAATTCTTCGATCCTTAACTCCAGTTGCTTGTAGTCAATTAGAATTTCTTTTCTTTGTGATTTGAGAAACAAGATAACGTAGAATTTTAAGGAAAAATATATTTTATATCATGAATCTCAATTCACGATTGCAATATTCCAGTGTGAATTATGTGATAATAGGTATCTTTTTTAATGAATAACAAGTCATATATGTATACCAGAACTTCCCAGTAAACGAAAGTTGCATTTAGATTTTTTGTTAAATACGAATTTTGACTTTTCTGTATCTCTATTTCTTAGAAAGAGATATTGTTTTCATCGTTTACGATTAGATTAATCTATTAGTAATTAATATTTAAGGTTTTAGTTTTATTATCCAACCGAGATTTTGTAAAAAAGTCTTTCCACACTTTTTAAAAGTGAGGTACAACACAAAGAAAGTAATATCAAAATATAAAATGATACTGTCTTCGTAGTTTCTATTTTTTTAAAGATTGAATTCTACTTTTAAAAAGGGAAATGAAGACTTTTGTAATCAGTAATCATTAGTGTGGTCCAAATTTTATTTCTCGAATTTTCATGCATATCACCCCTAAATTTGTTCCAATCCACGCAAAAATAAACAGTTACAAAACAATGATATTTGGAAGTTCCGCTAGTCCCATGAAGTTTAACACGTATGTATTTCCCATAAAAAAGACGTTTTTGTCAATTATATTCAGAATCTTCAATATTAGGTTAATCAAATTGAAACTCAAGATTTCTCTTCGCACTTAGCCATAGAATACGAACCAAACATTTCTTTTTAAATTTGACTTCACAAGTCTGCTTTATAGGGTCCCAAAAAAAACCCATAAGTGAAAAATTGGGGTTTGCGAATTTTTGGCGCTGATTATGATTTTTTTTGCGGCTTTTTAATTACAAATTTTTTCTAATACATAAATCATTACTTTTATTGATAATTAGATGTTTAAATAAAATTTGTATACAATTTAAAGTTAACAGAAATAATTTCTTAAATCATTTATTATTATTTATAATATTATTCTCTTAGAATAATGCTAGAAAGTTGCAGTTTTTTCTAAAATGTTCCACTTTTTAAATTTGCATCCTACTAGCGGGAGGTTTTTCTCTAAAAAAAAGAAAAGAAAAAATGGATACTTTCAATATTTTTCAAGCTTATATTTAAGTCATACCGAAAATCTTAGTGTCAGAAAATCAGAAAGATCATGAAAATGTCAGTCGATGTGTTCTGTTACAATGAACACGGTTTTAACTTATTTTATTCCAAATCAAAACAGAAGTTTTCTTCGTAGAAACAATGTAACTTTTTTTTAACTTTCTAAGTCGCTATTGATTGATCAAGAAAGGTCATCGAAAGTTCGTCAATAGGTCAATCCACGTTTCTCGAAGACGCGATCAATTACATTAGATATAGTACTGTTATATTTCCAATATCAAAAAACAAATCCTCTTACAAACAAGGTAATAATTTTGTTTACAAATTTGAAAAAGATGTCTATGCGACTTCAAAATACGAACAAATAAGTTAGATATCGTATTGTTGTATTTTGAATATCAAAAAAGTTTTTTTTTTCGTATAAACAAATGAACCATTTTTTTGAAACTGCATCAATCGGTACTGATGGGTTATAAAAGGTTCAACAATAGGTCGATAGATGCATCTCGAAGACGTGAACAAATACATAAGATATCGTATTGTTGTATTTTGAACATCAAAAAAGTTTTTTTCATATAAACAAAATGAACCATTTTTTTGTAACTTCATAAATCGGTACTGATTGATCATAAAAAGTTCAACAATAGGTCGCTTGATGCATCTTGAAAACGCGAACAAATATACTAGATATCGTATTATTGTGTTTTGAACATCAAAAAAGTTTTGTTCATATAAACAAAATGAAGAATTTTTTTAACTTCGTAAGTCGGTACTGATGGCTCATAAAAGGTTCAACAATAGGTCGCTCGATGCATCTCGAAAACGCGAACAAATGTATTAGATATCGTTTTGTTTTATTTTGAATATCAAAATCATTGCTCTTTTACTTTTCGAGATATGGTGAACAGAAAAAAGTTACACACATGGACATTTAAGAAAAATTCTCTTCTCCAGCTCGTGGGGTTGAATTATAATGAAATATGTCAAAAAGGTAGATTTCAAAATTTAGGTCATTACAAACCTCCCTCTATGAGGGATCAATACTAATATTAATTTAAACAAAAAGGCTCTCAGTAACCACAAGGAAATTTTACATTCAATATGATCTATTTAAAAAATTTAAAGAATATTTCAAATATGTTTTATTACGAAAAAACATAAATATTCACATAAAAGAAAGAGATTATTGAAAAAATTTTCTCTCTAATGTTTATTTATTATTTTATCATAATTAAAACCCTATTTAACCTATAAAAACTATAAAACAGAATTATGGGGGTGATATTAAAAAATAAATGTTTGATTCGTATTATATAGCTGATTGTAAGGAAAAATTTTGATTTTCAACTCGATTCACCTAATATTGAAAATTCGGAATAAAATGTACAAAAACGTCTTTTTTCTTATGGGAAATACTTATAAAACCTTTGAATATCATTTTTTTATTTTAAAAAAATGTATTTATTTTTGTGTGGATTCGAACAGATTTGTGGGCAATATGCAAGAAAATTTGAAAAAAAAATCCAATGCATTTTTGGACCATCCTAGTAATCATGCCTCTTACTCAAAATAGCCAAAATATGTATAAATAACTCCAAACAAAAGAGAGCGACATGACAAAAAAATCTATATCTTTTTAGTACTGATCGAGTACTAAGTATATTTATCAAAGGAAAAAATATTTTAATTTTCCAAAAGTAATGGAATGTTTGGTCAAAATTATGAAATCTCTGCTTTTGGAGAAGTGACTGCTCGCGATTAAAATTCTAATCTCTCTATTAGAACATATATACATATATATTTATATAGAATAGTTATACAATCTAACAAATAGTGTTTGATCGAAAGTATTCTATATCGATTTATTCTAGTTAGCAATTTGTTTAGAATCGACGTTCTAAAAAAGGAAAAAATACTTCGATACGTAGAATTTCAAAGCTTATCTTCGTGCATTACAAATTGCGGTGAAAGCAGTTAAGTGATATTATAGAAAATAGTGTTCAAAGAGTTTATAAGGTTTGTGAACAAACTTGTTAGTTTTCTTTTCTATAATTTGGGACATTGGGACTTTGTTCAAATATTATTTTACTATCTTAAAAGACATTAAATTTATGTAATTTATTAACTCTTCTATCACAAAATGTATTCGATATTTTTATTAAAAATTACTTCATATTTCGAAAAATGTAGTCCTCTGATAATGTGTTTACGAAAATACGGGTCTACGATGTACCAATAAAAAAAATTTAGTTTGTATAAAAAGGGGAAAATCGTCTTTTTATTGATTTTGTTGTGTAGATAAAGCGAGTATAACATCCTTGTATGTTTTTAAAACATCCCTGTAAAATAATGTAATGTGATTCAATTTAGAGACCGCGAAAACCAAGGATGGATCCAGAACATTTTTGGGAGGGGGCGATTGTGCATTTTTTTCAAGGAATATATTTGAAGGGAGTGGGGCTTCCCCAATGATTTAAAAGAGCTTTCCAAATTGAATGTAATAACGCGATAAATTCCATTTTATTTTCATTTTCAATTATAATGTTCACATTCATAAAAAACCTGAAAGCACGTGCATAAATTGCGTAATCTTTGGGCTTGGGGGGGGGGGGGATTTTCCATGTTGTCTTCCATGAGGTACAATTTTGGTGGAAAATTCATCTGTTTAGGTTGAAAATTCAAATCCTTGGTTGAAAATTAAACTACTTTATTAAAACTTCATTTTTTGTTGAAGATTCATCATTTTAGTTGAAAATACAACTATTTAGTTGAAAGCTAATATTTTCAGGTTGAAAATTCCACTGTTTTGTAGAAAATTCATCTTTCGAACTATTTGGTCGAAAATACAATTTATTATTTTAAAAATTCGACTGTTCTGTACAAAACTCGCTTTTTTAAATTGAAAATTATTGTTTTTCAATCAAAATGTAACTATTCCATTTTTGGTTAAAAAGTGATCTTTTTGGATTAGAAATTCAACTATTTGTTTAAAAATTCGTCTCTTTTGGTAAAAAATTAATCTTCTTGATTGACAATTCAACTACTTGATTAAAAATGTGTGAATTTTGTTGAAAATTCGTATTATTTGGTTGAAAATTCAATTCCTTGGTTGACAGTTGAACTACTTCATTAAAACTTTTTTTTTTTAAGATTCATAATTTTAGTTGAAACTTTGACTGTTTGGTTGAAAATTAACTTTTTTCTTAAAAACGAATATTTTCGGGTTGAGAATTCGACTTTTTTGTCAAATAAATCGCTTTTCAATGTTGAAAATAATTGTTTTTCAATCAAAATTTAAATATTCCATTTTTGGTTAAAAAGTGATATTTATGGATTAGAAATTCAAATATTTATTTAAAAATTCTTCTTTTTTGGTAGAAAATTAATCTTCTCAGTTGAGAATTCAACTATTTGATTAAATATGTATGCATTTTGTTGAAAATTCGTATTATTTGGTTGAAAATTTAACTCCTTGGTTGAAAGTTGAATTACTTTATTAAAACTTCATTTTTTGGTTGAAAATTCAACTGTTTGGTTGAAAATTAAATTTGTTGTTAAAAATGAATTTTTTCGGGTTGAAAATTTGACTGTTTTGTAAAAAAAAATCACTTTTATACATTGAAAGTTGTTGTTTTTCAATCAAAATTTAACTGTTCCGTTCTTGGTTGAAAAGTGATCGTTTTTGGATTAGAAATTCAACTATTTGGTTGAAAATTCGTCTTTTTGGTAACAAATTAATTTTTTTGGTTGATAGTGCAAGTACTTTCTTCAAATTCCATTTTTTTGGTTTAAGATTAATAATTTTAGTAGAAAATTCATCTCTTTGGTTGAAAATTTAACTACTACTTTGTGGAAACTTCCCTTTTTTGGGTAAAAATTCATTTTTTTCAACTGAAAATATAACTCTTTGATTAAAAACGAACTTTTTGGTTGAAATTTGATATTTTTGGGATTTTAAAAACGAACCTTTTGGTTGAAATTTGATGTTTTTGGGATTAAAATTCAACTTGTATAGAAAATTCGTCTTTTTGTCTTGGAATTTCAACAATTTTGTAAAAAATTCAACTGTGTAGTAGAAAATTCAATGTTTTTTGTTGAAAATTCATATTTTCGTTTTGGAAATTCGACTGTTTTGTAAATAAATTTCTTTTCTAAATGGAAAATTATTGGTTGTCAATGAAAAAATCAACTTATCGAATTTTATTAGAAAAGTGATTTTTTTGGACTAAAAATTTAACTGTTTGGTTGAAAATTCATTTTTTATAATAGAAAATTAATCTTCTTGGTTGAAATTTCATATTTTCGATTAAAAATTGGTCTTTTTTGGCAGAAAATAATCTTCTCAGTTGAAGTTTCAACTATTTCGTTAAAAATGTTTGTATTTTGTTGAGAATTCGTCTTTTTTAGTAGAAAATTAATCTTCTTTGTTGAAAATTTATTGTTTGGGTTAAAAATGGATCTTTTTGTTTGAAAATTTAATCATTTAATTGAAAATTCTACTGGTTTTGTAGGAAGCTCTTCTCCTTTAGCTTGGAAATTCCACGATTTGGTTCGAAATTTATGTACTTTGTAGAGAATTCGTCTTGTATAATAGAAAATTAATCTTTTTTTTTTTAACAATTCTACATTTTGAATGAAATTTTTTTCTTTATTGACTGAAAAATATTTCTTTGCTTGCAATCACTTGTTTGAAAATTAAACTACTTTCTTAATTCATAAGAAACAGTAAGATTTTACAAAACCCTTCCTCCCCCTAAATCGTCTTACGTTATTTTTGGATGACCTCTAAATAAACCAAAAAAAGGCCTCAAATTTGTGAAGAAAATTAAGAGGCCTCAAGTACTTTATGTACCTGATATAAAATTTTTCAGATTTCAAATTTGATTTCTTAAATCTCGGGAGGGGGGTGGGGGCAATCGCCCCTCACTGGATCCGCCCTAGGTGAAAACTCTTGAATTTTAATTTAGTTTTCATAGCAAAACTCACCATTGAATATCACAATCGCCGATCCAATCAGAAGCATTTATCATCATTAAATATTGTCTCGTCAAGTACCTGATGCTAATTGGATCCATTTCTTTCGAACCTTGATTTTCAAACACTACAGAATAGCAAGATTTTATTTCTCTGCTGAATATTTTCCACACCTGTTGAAACATTCATTTTTGAACAATCAAGAAAAAGTTCTGAAAGATTTGATTGTTTTAAATGTAATTTTGGTACCTCTATCCATTTATCTTTGAGTAAATTCTCTAAATCTGAACGTTGTTTAAACTTTTCGAGTGAATATAAAGCCTCGATTCCTTCATCGATATTTTCTACCTCGTCAAACATGTCATCGATCATATTTACTAACATATTTTCTAATTCCGAAACTTCATGTCTGAATTCGATCATAAATTTGAACCATGAAATATTAGTAATGTCAAGGGCTGTCAAAATACAAGGCTCTTTGATCTCTTCTAGAATTGTATCAAAGGAATTTTGCAATTTTTGATAATAGATGTCGTATACTTTTCCTTTTGAACCTCCAAACAGAATTGGTGTGCTAAAATTGTAATTTGTTTTATTTCATTTGGTTATGAAAATTTTTTATGTTTAGAATGAAAAAGCTGTTATTACCCGCTAAAAACAACTGTAGCATTGCAAATTTCAACAATGTCATTGCATCGGTTTATAAATGCATCTACATTTTTGAAAACTTTTTCTTTATTTACGTCCCAATTTCCCTCTTGCTCAATGATCTATTGCAAAAATGTTTCCTTTGTTGGTTTTAATTAATCTTTAGATAAATCAGAAATAATTCTAATATTAAGATATTTTTTTCTAATTTAAATGTTTTAATAAACAATTACTTGATCGTAGATTTCGGAATATTGTTTGAAAGATGAAATGCAGGTTTCGATCTTTTTTTTTGTTGTATCAGCTTTGCCTTGAAATAATTTTTCCAAATCAACATATTCCTTGCAGAAATTTATAATGCGAACACTAAGCGCTTGATAGAGAATTTCAATATTTTCCCTGTAATATTAACACATTTTTATTGTGATTAATAAACTATCAGATTATGCAAAATTATGAAAGGTGCTTTCTAAAAAAAGTAGTGTAACGAAATGTCTCGAAAATCTCGCATTCATTGTTGTTGAACCTGATTGGCTTTGTATTACTTGAAATTTTTAAGTATCAATTTGATATTAAAAAATGCGAATTTAATAGTATTTTCGAAAAATAATTTGAATATAAAATCATAAAGTTTCGTAGAAGACTTAAAATTTTTTGAAGTTTAGATTGTGTTAGTTTTTTTCACTTGAAGTTAGCATTTTCAAGCAAAAATCATCATCAAGATTCCCCATTTTCAACAAATTTAGGTTTTCTTAGCGTTTTCTACCGGAAATGGGTATTTTAATAAACAAATTATTAGATTTTAAAATTTCATATTTGTCATCAAATTATGTTTATCGGTTTTGTTAGCGTTTTTTAAAACGAAAATCATTAGATTTTCAAGGTTCATAATTTTGTAACAATTTTAGGTTATGGTAGCGTTATACACCAAAAAAGGTATTTGAAAACAAAAATCATTATAGTTCGAAGATAATAATTTTTTAACAGTTTCAGGTTATATTAAGGTTGTTCACAGAAATTCGCTTCTTATAAACAAAAATAATTAGATTCTAAACAATTTTAGGTTACGTTAACGTTTTACACCAAAAAGAGGTGTTTTAAAACAAAAATCAATACAGTTTGAAGATTTGCAATTTTGAAACAATTTCAGATTATATTAAAATTTTCTGTTATGTTACTGTTTTTCTTCGGAAATTATTGGTATTTTTAATAAAAAATTCTTAGATTTTAAAGAATATTTACAATTTTTCAACAAGTTTAGTTTATGTTGGTGTGTTTCACCTGAAACTTGTATTTTTAAACAAAAAAATCATTAGATTTAAATTCAATAATTTTTTATTAAAATAATCCAGTTTACAAGCTAGAAGAATTTCTAATTGTGTTAGCGTTTTTCGTCAGAAATTGAAACTTTTATTCAAAAATCACTAGAGTTCAAAGAAGTTTATTAATTTTTAAACAATCTTAGGTTGCGTTGGTGGTTTACATCGAAAAGTTGTGTTTTAAAATAAAAATTATAAGGTTTAAAAGAATATTTACAATCCTTAACAATTTTTTGTTATGTTATGTATCTTTTTTTCGTCTAAAATTGCTATTTTTAATCATAAATCATTATATTTAAAAAATATTTACAATATTTGAACAAATATTTATTAGCATTTCTAATCATAAAAAATTAGATTTAAAAAAATATTTACAATTTTTCACCAACTTTAGGTTAACATTTTTCATCAAAAATTGGTAATTTTAAGCAAAAAATATTAGGTTTAAAAGAACATTTGCGATCCTAAACAATTTTTTGTTATGACATTTAAGTGTTTTTGTCTAGAATTGCTATTGTTAATAAAAAATCATCTTAAAAAGAATATTTACAATATTTGAACAATAATACAGAAGTACAAAATCTTTGTATCAATATTATTTCAAATTTTTATTTAAAAATTGCCAGAGAAAAAAATTTGAGCGCATAACGCGCGTGTATGTTTCCTGGTTAAAAATGTAAAGGTTCCACTTATTCAAAAGATAAAAAATTCGTACCTAGCAGAAAAAAAATTAGATTCCGCTTGTATAAATCTCAATAAAAGTATAATTTTCGACACGCGGATTTCTACATCACCAGGTTCTTGAATTTCGTTACAAGCTTCGAATAATATATTCAAATAAGTTACATTTGCAGAAGCCTCCTTCACTTTTATTTTAATCTCTTCCAGTAACAGATTAAATTGTTTTATACTAGTCGAACCCAAATTCTCAAGTTTTTTTATAATCGTTGTTACATTTGCATTGGACATTTGGCACAAAAGACAGCTGAGATTGTCATCTGAAAATTAGAAATTAAACGATTACTTAAAAATAATATTTCTTTAACAATAAAGTATGAGAATTACAAAAAGATGATTCGCAGGAGAAATAAATGTATGAATAGAGATTTTAATAAACTAGAAAAGTAAAACTACATTTATGATTCCAATAATCGAATTCGTCCCTTATGTCTCTTAATTCGTTTTTAAAAATTGGTAAAGCTATTAAAGCTTCTCGGATTTGCTTAATCCAAGTACGAGTAATTTTTTCAAGCCTATTGTTAAATTCTTGATCATGACTTTCTGCCGGATCAACTTTTTCTGTTTCAAGTTCATCGGTCGTAAAATCTAAAATTTCTTTTGAGGACTTTGATTTTTGAATTTCCAAACTTTCCCTGGGTATATATAAAATAGTAAGTCCCATTGGTTTGTAAACAACATCTGTAAGTAACATCATAAAATCGTGGAAAGTCGAAAACACTTCGTCCTTGATGACTAATTTACTTAATCGGAAATATACATTTTTATTAAAAAATTTGTTATATTAGATAGATAAGAGGCCGTAATTAAATTACGTAACAGATTATAGACTCTCTATAAGACCGCCTCCCTCTGTAACGAACCGTACAAAATATCCCCCCCCCCCCTCTTACTGTACGTAATTTATGGTTTCCAGAAATAATAAGATGTGGGACTTGAAACTAATGGACATTTTTTTATTTAAGATAATACGTGCTTTGCAGGTAAAGACTTATACATATAAATATTTATACATATGTAATAAATATTTATGAAAGATGTACATAGCTATCAAAGACAATAAATTAAGCAATTTATACCTTTAGGACTAATTTCGGCCCTAAAATAGTTAGCATAAGGTTTTTATTGTTCATTTATGAATCCTTTCATTTAATTTTTTGAATGATGAAATTTCAATAAAGTGTGTGCATTTATCAATAATATAATGTAGGTTTCTACAAAATTGTATGGGATTTGGTAGATTTAACTATGAACATGCTTGTAATATTTTCAACATAGATCTTTTATAAACAGAATAAAAAAATATTTCATATACAAATTTAAAATGTTCAAATTTATTTTTTTATTTCAAACAAAACAATGACTTGTCTACCATAAAAGATGACTTTTCAACAAAATACTTAAATTTTCAAAAAGATAATTAAATTTTCAACCTCAAAAAAGATGAATTCTCAACAAAAAGTGTAATAGATGATATTTCAACCAAAAAAGACGGAATTCCATTTTAAAAAATCGAATTTCAAAACCAAAAAGTCGAATTTTGAACAAATAAAGATTTCTCACTCATAAAAAAAATTTCATCTAAAGTTTCGGCAAAAACCAAGTAGTTCAACTTTTACCCACGCAGTTGAATTTTCAATAAAAAAGATCAATTTTCAACAAAATAGTTCAAATTTCAACTAAAGAAATTAATTTTTAACTAAAGATATGAATCTTCAACAAAAAAGTATTCCTTTAACAAAGTGGTTCAAACAAAATTTGTAAACAAAGTAGTTGATTCCTCAAGTAAATAAGATTAATTTTCAACCAAACAGTTACATTTTTATCCAATAGAGATGAGATTTCTACTTAAACAGATGAATTTTCGAATGTAAAAGACATATTAAAAAAAATAGTGGAATTTTCACCCAAAAAAGATTTTAGTTTGACTTTTCAATATCAAAATATATGAGTATTAAAAAAGAAGTAAATTTTCTACGAAGATACTTGAGTTTTCTACCCAAAAAGACGAATTTCCAACAAAACAGTTGAATTTTTTATCAAAAAGGATGACCTTTGAACAAAATTGTTGCATTTTCAATCAAATCGTTGCATTTTCATCTAAGAAAGATGAAATTTCTACTAAACAGATAAATTTTGTAATTAAAAAAAAAATAAATAAAAAAAAATATAGTTGAATTTTCACAAGAAAACAAAAATGCAGCTTACTTTTCAACACCAGAATATGAATTTTAATCAGAGAGTAAATTTTCTACGAAAATATTTGAATTTTCAACACCAAAATATGATTTTTAAACAGAGTGAATTTTCTACGAAATAGTTGAATTTTCAGCCAAAAAGGATCACATTTTAACAAAATTGTTGAATTTCAAGCAAACAGTTAAATAGGGTTGTTTCCAAAGTCAGATATCACTTTTCCAATTATTGGGTCTTATAGTTTATAAAATTATAATTTTAAAAACGCCCTAAAATATTTTTCACATATTGCTTACTATTTTTAATTTAATGTTGAAATATGAATGTTCTATTACGATGTCGATTGGAGGACCCCTCTGACGTCAAAGGGGTCGGATTTTCGACCAATCACAGCTTACGTGTCAGTAATTCTCAAATATGTTCTTCTGTGTCAATGATTTGTTTTGATTATGTGCACGTTAAAAACAGAAGCTAAAAAATATTGTTAACAAAATGTTAAAGGAGGGTTTCGTAAAAGCCAATAGAGTAAATCTACTGGAAATAGATATATTCATGGTATCAGAGTATTTTAAGAGTAATTGTGACTTCGTAAGTGCAGAAATACGAGGTGTGAAACTGAACCAGTAAACGCATTTATAAATATATTACTTCTGACAATTACTGTAGAATTATAATTTGTCATAATTGATCAAACTTCTTAATACGTGAATTTTGTATTTGATACTTAAAATTGTTTTGTCCATTTATTTATGAACGTATTCTCAAAAGATTTCACTTGCTCACTTATAGGTTATGTTTCGCCACTGTGCTATAGAATCTCTTAATATTGTCAAAGACAAAAATACTTTTTTGCGCAAATTTTCAAAATCCAAATTTCACGGCAAGAGAACTTTATTGATCAAATAAGCGTTAATAAATAAAGCTATCAAAAATAGTCAGACTTGACACCAGACCGCAGCCTAACCTCTTTATGATAAGTTTCGTTAGTTGCCATCAAAACCAGATCGTAGCATTGATAATTATGAGAACCTCTGAGTCACGTGAAACCCACGTGACACGAAATTGAATAAGTGTTTTCTCGCTTTCAATTCTTAATAATTTTATTCTGCTGAGCGACTCAACAGAAAAAAAAATTCAGGGCGCACCTTGAGTTTATATTAAAATTGTGTATTAAAACATTATTTTGTCTAAAATTGTGAAGAAACCCTTTTTTTTTTAATTTTTCAGAATCAAGAAAAAATCATGAAAAAGGTAAATAATTCTTAAAGATTAGAAGGTTTGGAAGGTCTGACAAGATTTAAAAAAAAAAGAAATTTCTTAATATTCGTGTGAAGATTTTAAGTGAGTTTTCATTTTAAAAGTGTACTTTAAGAGAAAATTGACGAAGGTTTTTGAACATATCAAACGATTTCCTAAAATTGCGAAAAAGAGTGTAGAAGATTGTAAAGCAAAATGTTTCAATTTGGTAAGAATCAAAAATAAAAATAAAAGAATCGAGTAAATTAAAAAAATATTGAGTAGAATTGAAGAGATTTATAAAGCATTTTCAACTTTGAAAGATTTTTAGAAATGTAGATTTTTAACGATTTCAAAAATAAACTTTAGAAATTTTAAAAGAATTTCGAAAGGTTTCGAAAGAATAAACAAATTTTCTTAAAATTCCTGGGAAAGTTTAGAAGATTATAAGGCAATTGTTTTACTTTTTTAATTATTTTTCAAAAATTTAAGAAATATTCGAGTCAGTTAAAAATATTTATATAGTAAACTCTTTAGAATACTATTAGACTGTTGCCAGATCAAGTTAAAATCTGAATATCAGAAAGTATATTCTTTAAACCAACATAAACTTAAAAAAAAAAATTGTGTAACAAAATTGCACAAGAAGGCTCAACAAGAATTATGTTCCTTAAAAACTGTTTTTAAAAAACAAATACTCAATAAAATCAATTTATGTAATATAATTGCACAAAAACAGTTAAAACAAGAAAAATATGTTTTCAAATAACATTGTAAAAAGGCTCATTAGAGGCAGATATATGACAATTGAAGATAGAGGGAGAAAAAAAAAAGAAAGAGACATCCAAACCACCTCTCTCTTAGTTCTTTATTATTTATCCGTCTTTTTTATACTACTGGATCCAACATATGTTTTGAAGCCTTTTAAGCATCTTCTTCGGGGAAATTTTAATAGGAAACTAATGCAGAATATTTAGGTGTTATGCTAATATTAATTGAAAAGCAGAATTGAATTTGAAGTTAATTATTAAGGAATTATTAGCACCATTTACATTTTTGTCTTCAATATTTCCGAGAATTGATTGTATCTTCAACAAAAAAATTGAATGAAATTTTTTAATTTAATTAAAATCTGAATCAAACAATCTTGAGAGTTCCATGTTGGATCCTGGTAGTACACTCAGAAAAATATTTGGTTGAATCAAGCAAATTTTGGTTGATTCAACCAAAGATTTTGCTTATTATACGGACAAGAAAAATTTTACTTGAGCCAAGAAAATTTTTTTGTTAGCCAAATTTGGTTGATTATACCAAACATTTGGGTTGAACTGACCCAAAAATTAGGTGAATACAACAAAATATTTTGGTAGATCCAACTAAATTTCTTGGCCAATTCAATGAAATATTTTGATGTATCCAAATAAATATTTTGGTAAATTCAACCAAATATGTGTGTAAATCCAACCAAATATTTTGGTAAATCCAATATGCAAATGAATGCCTGAATAAAAAAGTAGTGTCATTTTACATGGTAAACTCCATAAGTGAGAAAAGTAAAATTCGTAGTCCTCTTAATTCATTCTGTTCAAAACGTTTTTCAAGCGGTTATCTTTGCCGAGGCTGTAATACTGGCGTTATTTATTTCATAAAGGCGAAGATTATTAATGCTTCAACTCACAAATACAGAGAATCCTTGAAATAATAAATATTTTTCATTTGAATATAATTACAAATGATCATTTAATTTTCAGGTAGTCTTCCAAACTTAAGAGGCGGTCTTGCGATCCATAATAGACAAATGGTGCATAATAGAAAATATCTATCTGAACATTTCCTGAGCTGATTTCTCGGAAAATAGAGCTGTTACAAAACTTGTACGGAAGTACTCAATTTGTTTCATTTCAGGGTGACAATAAAAAAATCAACGAAAACGTGTCACAAGCAAAATAACTTTTATTCTAAATAGCACAGTTGAAGAAATCGTTTCTTTGCCATAGTTTTTTTCAACCATAACAAACATACATTTAAAATAAAAACATTTATTTGGTCTTGAAAAATATTGTAGTTTGTATTTTTTGGTTTGAAGAAATCATTTCTGTGACGTGTTGGCAAATTGGGGATCAACCGATAAAATATCACCATTTTCCTTTTCAGTATTATTTTCTCTATTTTACTGTACTACGACGTAGAACAATGCCGGTCATCACTAACTTACTAAAAATTTTGTCACCTTAATTATTATAGTATTTGATGAAAGTGTGATTAAAGTTTCGAAAACTTTTTTAAGGTTTTAATTTTAAGAATTGACTTTTTTTCGTGGGTGAAAGAATCTACCACGTCGGTCTTTTAAAACTCTGTTGCATCCAACCTTATCCCATAATCGCAAAAATATTTACTTCAGGAGAGAGGCGAACAAATTTGATATCAAAATTAAGCATTTAATAATGCCTAATTTTTAACAACATCCCAATCCAAGTGGAAACCGAGAAATGTTTTGTTGAAAACGCAATACATTTCAACTTGATATCTTAGGACAAAAGTACGTGCATTATTTTTATTTAAAAAATCTGCTTTCCTATTATCACCCAATTTTTAGAAAAATTACCCTATTTCCCCTACTTTGAGAGAATTTTGGACTGTGAAGGCCGTGACTATTTTCATTGAAGTGTTCACATTTTTTTTTAAACAATTCACTATTGCGAAAGTAAAAAAAAAAACGTAATCAAAAATTACGAAATATTTTACAGACGAAGTGAACCTGAATTTGCTGCTGCTCTTGCCAGTCTTGTGTGTACCTGCTGACAAAATTATTATCAAAAAGGATCCAAATTCAGGCCATTGAAAATAGCCATACCGCAACCAAAACATTTCTTTGATTCAAAGAAAAATCTTTTGACTGAGAGCCAGCACATATTTTTTAGGGAAATCGGTCAATTAAAACTCGAGATAAGCTTCCATAAGAAAATTTCTTAGTGTGATTTTCGTGTTTAGTGGGCCAACATACATAGAAAAATCATAGTGAGATATATGATGGGCAAACGCGAGAACATCGATTTAAATGGTCTGACCAATTCAAGAGGGACGTCCATACTTGCTGGCAAAGAAGTTCACGGGCGCGAAGAGGATTCATGCGATAATTCAGCTTCTGTAAGACTTGCGAGCGTATTGTACAGCTTCAGTTTAAAATCGAAATGGCGAAAACGACATGTATCAAATGTTCAGTTCGTGATTAGCTGCATAAAATCAAATAAAGAATTCACTTTAACATTTAGGGCACTTGCCTCAAACTTAAGGAAAGTAAATTACACGCTGAACAAGTGCAAACTGCTGACCCTCAAGCAGCACTGGACACAAAAAATAATATCTCTTTCAAGAGCAAAACAGCGCCTTGAACGGCGAGTAAAGTGGATTGAGAAAAATTCCAACTTTTTAACTCATCCTTTCCGTATGTTCAATAAGACGTCACGTGTCCTCAAAAATTCGCCTAGCGGAGAAGAGATTCAAATTTTCTGGGAGCAAGTATATGGAGATACTCATTAACTAAATGAAGACGCTTCAGATATCACTCTTTTGTAACTTTTGCCAAAGGCAAAGGTTACAAATTTCAGATAAGAGTGTCCACTTACTGCTGAAGAATTGAAAAAAGTTATTGCTTAAACTCAAAACTTTTCAGCCCCAGGGCCAGATAAAATCAACGACCTTTGGTGAAACAAATTCACTTCTTCGCACCAACATATAGCTCGTATATTTACTACTTTTCTAAACGGAGAAAAACCCATCCCACTGTGGCTAGTGGTAGGATTGATCGGTATTGATACGGTATCGATCCTTATGACCGAAGACTTGTCAAGTCCGAAGAACTACAGGCCCATAGCTTGCTTAAACACCAGCTTCAAGCTATTTACTGGCATCCTGATAGACAGGTGTATTACTCAGGACCCGATCATGTATTGACGCAATCTGTCCATTGCTTGGATTGACTATCGTAAGGTAATCGGCAACACGAACTATGACCTACTTACTAAGCTCCTTGAAAGCCTGCAGGTGCATCCAAAAGTATTGAGATGCATGAAAGAGCTTATGCTCTTGTGGCGGACAAGATTCGTCATAACATATGACAAGAGACAAGTGACTGCCAGCTATATCACATAGATGAGAGGGTGTCTTTCAAGGAGACTCTCTATGTTCGATACTTTTCTGCATCACCCTCTTGTCTCTATCTATTGTCCTCCGAGAAAAAAGCTCTGGATACCTATGTGGCCTGCTTAACAGGAGAGAGCATGAGGTCAAACACCTTTAACCTTGTGGAGGCAGTAAATAGGTACTCTAAAGCGATTGGCATGAGCTTCAGACTGGACGAATGTGCCTGTGTCTACCTATACTAAGGAATACTAGGAAATACATTGTCGCGTGACGATAAGGATGTTCAACTCATAGGCGGAAATATTATTTAACATTTTGGTAATGGAGAAATATATACATATCTTGGAATACCACAAGCGGAAACCCAAAATTTGCGTGTGTTGAAAACGGCCCTTGAAAAAAGGTATCGCCAAATTTTCAGAAAAATTTAGGCTTCCGAATTATCTGGAAAGAATAAGATCCAGGCGATGAGTTGAAGCCACTTGACTGAAATACACGCAAGATGATGGAAAGCCATCTAATTCATCACCTTAGATCTTCCGTACCTCGAATATACCTCCCTCGAGATAAAGGGGGTAGAGGCTTGCTAAGTTTAGACTGTCTTGATCAAAGAACTGTTCTGACTACAGCTTGCTCAGTTCTAAATAGCACAGATTTCCTTATACGACTCGTACATCAACATAGTAGTGTAGGACATCTACACATCGTCTTTACAACATGTTTCTCGAGTCTGCTGGATTGAGATCAGAGACTAAGTGATTTCTTTTTGCCTGTCAAGATAGCGTTATAGACATCTTAGTGTACTGCAATCGCATCTTGTATGTAACTGTAGGCGATACTAACTGCCAAACGTACAAGCAAGAGCCAGAAACACTTGGACATGTTCTTACTGGATACTCAAAGTATGCAAGCCACGAATACATAGAGAGACACAATGCGGCTCTAAAAGTGTTATATTACCATCTTGGGCACTTCTATGATATTGATCTTTTGCCGGACTTGCCATACGCCCATGGGGAACTCGAGTCCGTTGTGGAGAATGATTAGTGTAAGATCTACTGGACGAATTGAGGTGGTCAGTGTCGAACGTTACGAAGTTCGAGTCGGTACCTCTTACTTGTCTTCTTTCAAAATAATAGTAAAACTTATGTAGTTTTTGCTAGAAGGCAAAAAATTGGACTATTTTTTCAATAAATTATACGTTTTTGGTGCTCAAAAAAGAATAATCCTGACTTGCAGTGACTTCTTTTACCACCAACTTTAAATCCTGCATGTGAATTAATTTTCTTCACGTGCTTTTCTCATCACTGTTCTTCTAAAATCACTTCATCTGGTCCGCCAACACTGTTGCTCATAACATTATACAAAGATTAGTAGCTGTAAAAAGGTATCCAGAGGTGAAACCTTCATCTACAACTGTCGCGTCTGCCGCGTAAGGTCATCCGCGGCTACGGACCTGACTCCAAGGAACAGTGTTGCACGATGTTATCTCGCGTAAAGTTCTTGCTCTTGCTTACCTTCTAGAACAGAAGGAGCAGCAGTGAATGACGTACATGTTCCAGTTGCGCTGGGATTGGTTGCTTTAAGGAATCATGATCGTAGCTTTCGGAGCCTGCAACTTCCCGAGAAATTTTGCTCTAAGAAAGCATTCAAAAGCGACTGTTGTCACCTGCAACACTCGCGCCCGCTGTGTAAGCAAAACAGCGATAAAAGACGAACTGCTAACTACAACATGCTCCTAATTTACTACCTTCAACATCATCGCAAATTATTACATACATCGTATTAAATTAACTAATTACATCCTCATCTCATCAGTCACTTGACTCAATCTGTGACTGTGATGAAAAACCGGGTTCTTTACCGTCTGAACTTTTAGAGCGTATTCATAGTGAAGAAAACCTTCCTGTTTGAAGCAAACAGTGGGCATTGCCTTGACTTGGCCTTGACTTGACCGTTTCGAACATAAATGTCGAAGTTTTTGACAAAAATTTAATCCATCCTTTTTGATCAGTGCGTTCCGTTATCCTGAAATGCGACACGCACGTGGTTAGACCCTAAATGAAAAATACCTGTTTTTAACGATAGCACAACTGGGTACAAAGTTAGAGCACAGGGTCGGGTAATTTTTGAATATACCTCGTATTAGTCTCTCCTAGCCCACAGTGCAATAATTAAATTTTGGAGGCCCTACAAACATCAATTTAGTAGAATTTCCAGAACTATCCTAATATAATTGTCATAATACAATTTTCTATCCCCTAAATGCTACCTCTAATACAAGCAACTGTAGCAGTCTCATACTATGACGTTTAGTTAAGTTATAAGTCGCACTTGCAGCTCAAGAGTGCATCACTGGTACCAAATTGGCGTCCAAGCAACACATTTCTTGTTTTAATGTTCGTGTGATGACAGCTGACGTTGATCTACGGAACTTTTCGACGCCTTCTGCGCCATGCTGTGCGAGAATCACAACGATTGAAATGAAGGCCTGTGGTTGGTCGAGAACCTTGTGCTTCATGCATTATGCACAAAGCCAATGTGTATGCTTCCCGCTATATTTTGACATATTGATGCATTTGTAGGTTATGTTCGTTTGTGGGTTATTTTCGTGCGGTAGAAAACGAAACACGCTGTCAAAACGGTGACCGCTGGTGGGGACAACAGTAATACTACTCCTCATTATTGCTTCGTGGCATTGATTGAATATTACTAGATACGTAATATAATTTATAATAAAGTTATACCAACTAAGGTTTTAATTAACAATTTCATTTTTCCCGTATCCGAAAAATCTCTAAGCATGCAGAATAAAAGACCTGTAACTATCGATACAGAAAAAACAAAAAATTATAAAGCTATGCATTTACGATTTCCTAGTCGTTGAGGTGATGTACATTGTTTTGATAGGGCTAGTTGGCCTCTAAGGTAGTCAAGTGTTTGACTGAAAATATAAAGTTCGGCGAGAATGAATTATAATGTTTAGTTTTCCAACGAGAACTTCTAGTCCGGCTATGATCGGAAGATCATTCATTTATAAGGGGATCTGTTTTACATTTCGAGAGGTTAAAATGGCAAGCACATCAACCTTATTCGAAATGGATTATGAACTCCGCTTGAATACAATTAAGTAGGTTTTGGTGATTTCATTGTTAGTGTGTATGAACACAAGTATCACGTTACAAGATTCAAGAGCCTGTATCTTTGTATGCATACGTCATTTTGAGGTGATATTTCCCATGCCCCCTAAATTCACCCCCTTCATATACGAGTCCATGAGATTGAAATACTGCTAGAAAATCACAAACTTATGGGTATTTATTAAGAGATTTTCGAAAGAAACCGGGCAATAACGATGCTTCAGCAGAAATTGAAAAGACTAAGTATTTCACTTTACAACTTCAATAAAAATATGAAAGTTTAAGAATTATACGTTAATTTATGATTATCTTCGACAAGGAATTAGTTACACATATCTTATGAGAGTACATTCGGCTACTAATTGATTAATTGATGATTTGGGTGGTCCAAATTTCTTCTTGTTGCAATTTTCAGACTCTTACCACCCCCCCCCCTCCTCCCAGGTTTGCCAGGCTTCCAAAAAAGATGTAAGCGTAATTTCGTATTTCAAAATCAATTCGTATTTATGGGTTTTTTAAAGACCATGAAGTATGGTGTAAAATAAGTGATAAATTAATAACTTTAAAGTTGATATTTGAAAAAATATATATTCACGAAATAAAGTAATTGCTTAACAAAATGATTCTCTCCGCTGTTTATTTATTGTATGTTAATAACTAAAAATCCAAAGGAAACTTGAAAAATTGGACGAAAAGCCACGGTTCGGAGAACTCCACTCATTACTCATTGTGAGTTCTGTTTATAGTCGAATTATTTTGTACATCACTAAAAAAAATTATCCCATAATTTTTCTTTTTCAAACAAAAATAAGTGTACAGGCTTGATACTTGTATTCTACCTCTTTCAAGCCTTGAGCTAGTTCTAAAAATGATGTTATCAATCAAAGAAAAAATACGAGTTAACTCTTTTCTAGGGGCTGTAGTACCAGGTGATAAGCCTTTCGAATTTATTGATATCAAATATATTTTGATTTACTAAGTGCAGCAATTTTATATCTCTAAAAATTCTCACCAGTCAGAATTAATCTACTTTGAAAATAAATGATTATAAATTCTTCCCTCTTTCCATACAAAATATTTTTGAAGTTATACAATTAGAAATGTCTTGAAGGTTTATGGTAAATAAAAAATATCTTGGGAACGAGACTTGTCTAGAACTACTGTTTTGAAATTTGTTGAGAATGGGTGTTCGCTGCCTACGGGAGCTTCCTTGATTTCTTCTGGGACCATCTCTTCAACTTTGCCGCTGTCCATGTTTATTTTTGCACGTTTGTAGCCACTTCCGTTCGCATATATCGCACGAAGTCTCGATCGATCGCCCAAAATTGCAAAAATGTCGCCATTGGATGCTGATAATACAGATTGTTCGTCGGTTGGCATGGGCATAGGGACCGCGCTTCTTCCTCTCAAATGAATGGGTTTTTCGGGAGGAAAAGTGTATCTTCGAATTTCGAAACGTCGGTTCGGATTGGTGTTGGGAATAAACCGAATAAATCTAAGTTTATCGAGTTCATATCCAAGTGCCCGTAGAGAAGAATGCCTGGAAGGAGGAGACTTGGACCTAACACGAAGAAAAGGCTCGTCAGAAGAAGAAGACCTGACCGGCAAATCAGTTCTAGTAGGAGGAACAGAACTTTCAGAAGATTGATATCTCTCAGGAGAATGAGAAGTTTCGTAGGGAGGAACACCAGGAAGAGGGGCACCGTTAGGTAAACAGTCGAACTGTAAACTATATTCTGAAACAAGAAACAGAGGATTACATTTTATGGTGCATTCTTTTCCGGCATATTTTTCTGGATTTTAATTTTTTCTCTCAGCATATTTTTTCCTTGCGGAGAGAGGACTACCGAAACTCGTATTATCAACAAGAATCGCAGATATATATGTAGAAGGGTAAAAAGATATTGTCTCATTCCTCCCCAAACGAAATCCCGAACTCTTTTTCAGGAAGATAAATACCGAGGCGTTGTAAAAAACAAAATAGCGTACCAAATAAGGTTATATGATCAATAGGTGCGTACTCTAATTTTTTATTTCGGCATAGTTTACTTAAGAAGAATTTTTACACTTGTTAGAGTTAACCTAGAATTCTCCGGAATTTCGAAGAATTCAAGCGCAATTTCGTTCACAATTGTCGCTCTTGTCTAGTTTCATTTTCGGCATATTGTTTCTGAGATGAATTTTTAAACTTGTCGAAATCAGCCTGGAATTGTTTTGAATGCACTATGAACTCTATAGACTTTTTGAGAATCCCACTGGCAGAAGAAATTATGTTGATGATAAAATATACCGGACAATTAAATCAAAATCGCTCAACAATTTTGAAAACGAAAAATAAAATTCGGCATATTTTGACATGAACCCATCGTGCAGGGTCTAAAATATTGCTTAGTTCAATTGAATTGAAAAATTTTTACACCTGAAGCGCGGATTATATATTCCGAAAGTTTGGCATTTGATTCCCAAGAGTTTCCTGCTCGACTCCTGGTAAATTTCCGTTCGATTGTAGAAAGTAAACTACTGGTCGATTCCCGGGAAGATTTTCACACGATTTGATATACAGAATTATTTAAAAACAAATGAAAATAGATAAAATAAGAAACAATAAGAAATTAATTCATTCCTCAAATCGTCTGAAGAAATCTATGGACGAACCCTTAGCAGTATACTATATGTCCACGTGGTAACATATGGTACGAATGCCGTAACAAGAGAGACACTTTCCGAATTCCACCTTTTTTTAATACACACATTCTGGATTCCCCTACAATAATTTCTAATTAAATTCTTACTTATTTCGGACCAACTCAACTAAACTTTGAAAAAAAATAGCAATTGAGACGGAATATATATTGCAGCGCACTCTATCTAAATTAGGTGTAGCCTGAAAAATGTTCCTAAAATTATAGATATATTATATTATTATATTCACCAATAAAACCGAGGATAACTGCCAAGGATACGATAAGAGTTGAAACAATTCTCATATTTTCTAATTAGAGAAGAAATTAATAATTGTATTATTTTAGAATTTTGCTATCGATATTACTAATGAATGTTGTAGTGCTTCATCAGATGATATCATACGTATATTGCATAGTTGTTATCTTACAGATTTTAGGCGTCAGGCGTCTACTTATCAGATATTTGCATTGCATTAGATTGAGTTTAAAGGAGAAAAATGTAATTTACCAACTCATTGAAATCAATGTGACAGTTTACATAATGTTTTAGCACCAAAGATACTACCCTTAAGCGTCAAAAACAACTGTTCATAGGGCTTAAAATATTACATTATATTCATGTACATTATTAAGTCATTCAAGTACCAACAAATCTAAATAATGTCGTATAAAATCTTCAAAATACAAAATATACGGTTTCAAATTATTTTAAAAAGTAGAGAGAAATATGAATTCATTGTTTCACTGAATGGAATAAGTTTAGGGGGTGCGTCACAAAAAAAAAACATTTAGTTTTTTCAGGACACCCAAGTGTCTACTACAACGGCCCATTTGGAACTTTGAAAAACTAATATAAATCCCAAAACTGATACAGCGGTTCTACCCAACGGATAGTTTTATAATTCAGTATGATAGTTGTAGAAAGACATCCAGTATGAAAACTAATCCCAACACTACTCTATATTCAGAAAAAGCCCCACACAGAACAACAGTACGTTAGCTTCCTCAAATCTACACCTACAAATTATTACGCTCTTTCCAAACATGCAAGTATTCATTCACAATCCCTGATCACTGTTTGGTTATTTTACTTGATATACATTTACTACTATATTTAGAACTACTTAGCCCTTTGGTACTCAGGAAGGAATATAGTGCATTAGGACCACTTCGTCATTCACCAAATATGGATATATCTAACGTCCTCAATTGTAAGTGGATATTTAGACTTTTCCTACTCTCTCACATCAACGGTAATAGACGCTTATTGTAAGCTAGACCTATCTCTGCTCTAATATGGCTTGCCCATACGTGAATTTGAAGAAGGGCCACGTACATAAATACTGCCGATTATGAAGGAGAAATCAGTTTAGGGATTCACCACAACCAGTTTTGACTTTTGAGTTTAGAAGTGCATTGGTTTGAGTTTAGAAACTATCTTCAGTTACGTCCGCTTTACTAGCTTGCCATACGTAGCAGAAACTAAACAATGGAAAAACCATCAAAGCTTTGAACTCCGGATCTAAGAGTCGGCCCGTCAACAGTCTATCATCAGAAATCTGCAGTATTTCTTAAACCTTTACAAGTTAGCATCTGCGCGAAACCTCGGATATCGAAGCTATTTCAACAATTAGAAGGACACCTGTCACAAACAGAAGGACGAATACGGGTAAGAAGGATTGACCTGTCACCTCAAACTACTGACCAATATTTTTGTCATCATTTACTCGCTGAAAACTTTGCCCCAGGGTCTCGAGATTAGAGAGCCGATGCACCAGCCCCCTGAATGTCTGAGTTGAAAGGTTCCTGAATGTTAAGCGTGGCGCTGATTTTTCACGAGGTCTAGATTCAGTGAACATAATATCTAATTTTAGTAATATCAATGAATATTGTTATCATTACTTAATATGAAACTTCAATTTGAACTTCCCGCCATAAATCGAAGGGAATTTTCGTCCAAACCCCGAGTGTTTCACCTTTTCTGGTAGTAAGTATTGCTTTAAAAAATATTTAAAAAATTTTAGAATAATGTTTCGTAAACAAAAATTTGATCAAACATATTTTGTTTCGAGAAAATTGCATTTTTACGTTTTTCCCAATGTCCTTTTTGGAATTCAGGCATCGTGAACAAGCAGCGCCACCTGTCGGCTCCAGTCAAATCTCAGGTTGATTATATTCAGTGTATTCTGAGCAAAGAGCCAGGAGGCTGCGATACAGGTTTTGGTTCCACGAACAAGAGAATAGAAAATTTCATCATAATTAAAAAATCTGTTTTGTCTCATGCAATTGGTGATATTTTTTGGCCCTCGGAGTCTGGACATCTTGGATTCCTTGCCGCCTAATCTAAAACACCTAATAAGAAAGCATCACGTAAAATACGAACATCATATAGTTGTTCCTACAGTATATTTTTTATTTCGAAATTTTTTAGAATATGATATAATAAAGATTGCACGTTTGCGAAAGATTGAAAAACATCAAATAAAATATAAAGTTATAGCGCCTAAGGCGCGCGACTGTCGGTTCTCGCACTTTGCTCTCGATAATATATTTATCTCGCGCTTCGCGCTCGATGATGTATTTAGCCTAGATTTGCGCCCAGACCTTTTAAGATTAAAGGTCCAATCATGGAAAACTGTAATCTGGCGATTGTAAATTCTCTTTTGTTAAAGCTCCTTTTTCAATTTTGTACAACAAAAAAAAAGATTTCAATAGTTCAACATAAAAGTCCAGAATTTGTTTATAACCGTATTATACCATTAAGCCATTTCCCTTTTGGGGTAGAAGTGTCTCACTCAGTGAGGACCCAGGTTGCTGATCAATCACTCTAGCGATCACCCCAAGTGAAACTATTTGTTGCCACACTATTGTGTCCTGGAATACCTCTCTAGCTTTCTTCATGTCCATGCATTTTTTTACGCAAGCTCTTGTGTTATTTTAATGTAAATATAAAAAGAACATAATTTTATTGTCAATAATGACGATAACATAAGTGATACTGTTTGCGATTTTTTTTTATCTTTTCAAATCTTTAAAGTCGTCAAAGACTGGAAAGCCGGTACTGTACGCTTAAGCTTATATTCACAAGAATTTCAAGAGATTTTGCAAGCTTAAAGGGATTCCCAAAGATTTTGAGATCGATTTTAATGGGTTTCTAGAAAACTTTGGAAATGAAATGAAAATTCAAGGGATTTTAAAGTGTTTCAAGAAATTTCAAAAAAAGTTGGAGTGTTTTATTCAAATATTCTACTTTTTTGTTGTTTTTCAGTTACGTAAAAGTAAGAAATAAACATCAAAGAGAATTTTTTTTTCAAAAAAGTGTTACAAATTTTTTTTATTGTAGTATTGTTGCTCATTTCTAAATGTTTTGAAAATATTATTTAGAGAAGAAGGCTTTCTTATACAATAGATGAAAATAAAGGATACAATAATTAGGAGTAGGTTGATTAAGAGGTTCGGTGAATAACCTGTAAAGTGTTTGTAAAGACTTACAAGACCAGTTAATGGCAGAGCCTAAAATAAACATTTTAGGCTGCGCACTATAAAATCTCATGTCAAATAAGAGATAAGTGAGTAACTTCTAAGTTATAATTTCAGAAAAATATCTATAAAAAGTAAGATAGTTAAGAAAAATAATTAATTTTGCTGTTCATTTAATTTTTGGTAATAACTAAAAGCCAAAGAAATGTTGAAATGTCCAGAATAAAACATTCTCGGATTATTTAAAAAGAAGATTGTTGCCAACAATAATAGTTTCTTCATACTAATGCATTGTTAACTTGCATTCAATGTCGCCTCACAATAACTAAAAAATTAACAAAAAGTTGGGAATGTTCAAACAACTAAAACTTTCTAGCATTATTATAAGAGAATCTTGTTATAGAAAATAATAAATTCTTGTAATTATTATACTTGTTAACTTTGAGTAATTTTTACCTCACTTGAACTAACAATGTAGATGCTTATTTCCGAAGAAAATTATGTTTATGTCAACATTGATGATAGAGAGGAATTATAACGCATATACGAAAAGATCTAAAGAATCCTTAACTTAGGAACCAGAACAATTCTGGGCATACCTGGGAAACCTCAAGAAAGAATCCAGGTTTCCTGGAACAATGTGTGTCAATGAACTTATAATTCATGGTCCCAAGAAAATTTTTAATGGCTTCGCTTCATATCCCGACATGTATACACAAGAAATCAAATAGTTTTGAATGCATTTTCAAACTCTAGCGAACTTTCAGGATATAATTCAAAGTTGAAACACAAGATACTAAAGACATATGCAATCGTTTAGAGATAAACAAACTGAATCTGCAATCAACTATGTATTATCTCATCAAACTTTAACCCGCTTACATCTAGTTTCTGTTTACATCTCAGTCAAATCAGTAGCGTCAATGACAGAAACCCCAGCCTAATTACAAACTCAAAAGGATTTAACGCTTGCTCAGTCAAAAGAGTCTGAAAGGGACTCAAAGCTCTCAGTTCTAAAACCTAACGGCAAGTCCAAAATATTTTGTCTTTCTAGCACCTCTTCTCTGATTCGCTTTTATCTGATCAATAAATTAATAACTGATTCTTTTCAGTTTGGAAATCACGTCTAAATCTTGTCGAGTCTGCAACTCAAATACTCAAAAATTTTCTGATCCTTTGTACCCTTCTCTCTTCAAATATTTTTTTACTCCTTCTAGTTTCCCAGTTCTCTAAACAGGTTTTAACTGTCTTTTCAATATGTTTTCCTCAAATTTAGATGCCTTTTTCCTGCTCCTATTTTCATATTTCTTCCATCCCATGATTCTACACTATGCATTATTACACTTGGAAATCTTACACTTTCCTTTACATCTCCTCGAGTGTTTCCATTATTTTTAAACGAAAATTCTAAATATACAAATTTCTTCACTCCTTCAACCTTTAACGCTTTCTACTGCCATTCCTAAGTATATTGTCTTATAGAAATTTTCGCGAAGACCATTATTTCCGACTTTCCTAGGTAACATAATTTTATTTTCTTTCGGGTATTTCTCAAACCTCCTCAACATATTGTTCAGAAACTCTTCTTCCCTTACTAAGAATACTATATCATTTATATACTTCAATGGGCAGAATCTATTTCAACTAGAATCTGTTTCCTTCTATAACCAATTCCCCTTTTATACCCTTCTCAAATTCCTTCTTTACATCCGCAGTGAATACTTCCTTATTCCCCGTTTCGCCGTCACCTCTAAAAGCTTATTTCTATCTACCGACATACTTTTCCTTCTTTTTTCTTCAATTCTCTTTTTTTTGCTTCTACCTTATCGGAGTTCTACTTGGCTTCTGGTAGTATCCCCCTACCTTCTATCTGTTTCCTCAATCTCCTCAATAATACCATTGCATATACTTTATAAGCCATATTTAAAATCACCTGTCTCTTGGAAATCTTAAAGTTTTATTCACACACAGTAAGGTACATAGAGAAAATGGTGTCCCTTTTTAAAACTATATTTACTATCTCATCCCGAGAACATCGTGTGACGACTAACAGAGTAAGTAACAGAGACTAACAGAGAAGCATCTATCAGAGCGACACCATGAGACCTCTCCTCTTCTGCCTCACACTATTGCCAGTATCTCTCGCACTTCGCGTTTTTCAGGGTTCTCCTGCGGCAAACATGGATATCGAAAGCATAAGGTCATACACTCTAAGGATTAAGAAGGAGTACATTTGCGAAATAAGAATAAAGTTTGGGTTAGAAAAATATGCCAAAATTCATTTAAAGCAACGTCGACTTACTGGTGTTTCCGAAGACCCTGAGCTCGTCAGAAGCGCTATACCACACCTTGGCTCACTCTAGACCTGACATACTTCTACTTGACGTAGAGCATCCTTTATACGTAGATTTTACGTCTTCAATGTCGCTTTTCTACATGCCCAGTTGTGGGTAAGTTTTTCCAGAGATAAGATGTTGTATAGCACTTTTGTGGGCAATCTCACTGTCCTCGAAAATGCCAGCAAGTCTTTCTCGCTTTAAATGAAAATACATAAGTGACCTTATGCTTTCAATATCCAGGTTTACTGCAATATACCCTTGTGTATTGCGGAGTTAGTTGTTGCACTATGTTTTCCCGATAAGATAGTAAATCTAGTTTTCCAAAAGAGGAATCTATCTCTCTATACATCTTAATATGTGTCAATGAACCTTCAAACTTTTCAACAGAGCGATGATAATTCATCGACAGGTAGCGCCCCTAGAATGCTGCATCTTTGCAGACGCACCTGTCAATTAGCGAATTTTACCGACATCCTTATAGGCCTTTATTTGAGCCGCATTCTTCGTATATCTGTCGCCACACAGGTCCGGTTCTCCAAACAATACTATCATTCAGGATGGCTATGAAGGTCATATATAGCGTGTTCATATAATTTAGTGGCCTGTAATTCTTAGGGTAAGACAAATCGCCCATTTCGGGAGAAAAACTGTGCGTCCTTTTACCAGACATTATGGAATAGGCTCTTCCGACTTTATATACGACGTGAAAATGCAGATTCCGCAGCGGCATAGTTCTTCATGTCTCTCAATAATTTCTTTAACTTTTCGCTAGTGATAGGCAGGCATATCTCCTCACTGTTATGAGGTTACTGCATAGCTCCTTGAAGCTCATCTGGTCTGGACGGATGATCCACTATAGCTGGAGGGTGTCGGTAGAGACGTGATAGGTCAGTGGAAAAATATTGATTTTCTCTGACCAACCATCTACCCCACCACTGATTACAAAGAAGACGATGTCATTTCTATAAATAGAATCTTCCTGTAAATAGTTTCGCAACGTATGTACTATGCAGGGTATGGCACAATACAAATATAAATTTGGTAGAAGATAACTTCGTTGTTTATAAAATAGATGACGTAATTTTAAAAAATAGAAAATTTCCAGGAAAATGTTTTGAAACGTATGCAGAATATTGATGCTTGAGTTAGAATGTCTCTTGTAAAAGTATGATGTATTATCTGCCATGTCAAAGCAGCTCATAAGTCTTCTTCTAAAAATTACTTATTATAGGTCCTGAAACAGTAGCTCTGGAGCACCCAAGTTTATTTGCTGATATCCAATAAGAATTGTTTTCAATCCTTTAAAATCCCATCGACAAAGAGATTACATTGCCGATCAAATATACCGGCAGAAAAAATTAAAATACAGCATATTTTGATGGAAGGCAGTACACAACCTTCAATTTTTCTCAGAATAGACAATCGAATGCTGGTAATTCATGACCTTATTGTGCAGGGTCCTCTTTGTCTTATCCGTTTTTGAAGGTGTGTATTTGAAAATCAAAAAGCGTCTTGACGTAAAAATCTTTCTTGTTTGACAATTCAAATCTTTTGTTAGCAGTTCGTCCATCTGGTTTAAAAGATCATTTCTGGATAGAAATGCCATTTTTTGTTAAAAATGCTACTGAAGGTGAACTAAATAATTATTGCAAATAATATTAAACTTTTTCGTTGTTGATGCAACCATTTTGTAGAAAATTCTTCTTTTTGGTTGAATGCGACCGTATCGAAATATTTCGTTGGAAACTAGTTTTTTTTATTGATATTTAACTTTCTTAACTGATAATATAATTATTCCGTTTTTGGTACAAAATTTATCTTTTCAGTTCAAAATTTGACTACCTGATTGCAACTTCGACTAATTTTCCAAAAATGCATTTTTTTATTGAAGATTCATGAATTCAGTTGAAGATTTATCTCCCTTATCGAAAACGAAGCTATTTTGTCAAAAATTGTTTTTCATTTGGTTAAAAATTAATTGTTTCAACTGAAAAATGGAACTATTTTATCTTTTCTTGATAATTATTTTTTTCTAGTTGAAAATTCAGCGATTTGGTTACAAATTCGTCTATTTCCGCGGGAAATCTCCTTATTTCTCTGTCAACTTTTTTTTTCTATTTGCAAAAAACAGAGAATGGGACGTTGAAAAAAGATTAAAACCTTGAGAACGATAATACCTTAACTTTTTATTGTAATTTCCAGTTACTTATAACATTTTTAAAAAACGACGAAAAATATACATTTCAAACAGAAAATACTGAACATACAGATCAAATTAACAAAACTAAACTAAACTTTTCTCCGAAACACTCCTATGTATTCTTGGTTAATAGATTTTTATGTCATATCTAAGTTTATGAAAAGTATCAAAATTAAAAAACAATTTCCGCTATTAATTGCATGTATTTATATTGCAATTAGGTCTTTGAATGCTTATAATTTAAACGTAAACTGTGAAATCAATAATAATTTTTAATTGTTGTCAAAATTTTGCCTATATAATTATAGCTATATTTAGACTTGTGACTTTGATGTCAGCTCTATAATGCGTGATTCATAATTAGTGAAAGACAAACAAAATTATGATGAAAATCCCTGTTTCAAAGATTTTGCTAAGACTTTGCAGCGATTTTTGTGACCATATCACAGTTCTTTTAAATTTACTACACTAAAATTCTTTAAAATAGGGCGATTTCTGCCTAAGGGAGATTCCTTGATTTCGTCTTTGGTCATTTCTGCAAACATGCCGCTCTCCATGTTTATTTTTACCCGTCTTTGAAAGACAGTTCTTACTATATATATTCCACGGAGTTGTAGATTATCCTTCACTATTGCAAATATGTCACCATTGGACGTTGATAATACATTTTGTGTTTCGATCGGAATCGGCTCAAGGTTATGATATTCTCCTCTCACTTGAACCGGTATATCTCGAGGAAAAGTGTATCTTCTAATTTCGAATAGCCGGTTGGGATTCGCTTTGGGAATAAGCCGAGTTAATCTCAACTCTTCATGTTCAAGTCCTAGTATGTTTAAACAAGAGCGAGTCGCCGGAGATCTGGACCTGGCACGAAGTGAAGGCTCGACAGGAAAAGAAGGCCTGACTGGAGAATGAGATCTGGCAGGAGAAAATATTATTCACAATTATAATAAGTATTCAAATAGTAATATTTGAGAAATTTTATAATAAACTAGTATTAAATGCCCTATCAATAAAAAAAGATATACTACCGTAGAAAATTGTCGGTATGATCAGAAAAAGTACTATTAAACATCACCGCTGACTTCGAAACGTGAATACTCGTTCAAAAATGGAGCGAGAAACTTTTAAAAAACCATGAGATATTCTTGACCTTTGGAAAAGAATATACCACGTGAGAAGTTTTAAAAAATTCAAGAATTCCTTGAATTTTGTTCCTTAACTTCAATTTGTGGCATGACCTAGGATAGTTGTAGTCAATGAAACTTTTGAAATCTTTACAGGTTCTCGAGATACGACTGGAAATGTTCAGGTGTGTCTGTGCCGAATTTAAGCGGCTTTAGTAGCGAGTCTGCTCGTATGCGGTGATCACCGATTGTAACTCCATGCAGAGACGCTTGGACATTTATTATCATATATTCGGAACACGTTGATATTTTTGAAGATTTATCAGCTTAAAATCAAAATCGGATTTGACAGATTACGTTCCATCAATTACAGTTTTTACGTGAGTACTATATGTCACAGCACAGTTGAAGTTAAAACAAAATGTGAGTAATTTTCGGCAATCACCGCTTTCGCGGTCGACAGAAGTAATCGCCGCCTGAAATTTGACATTTAGATTCAAGATTTTTGCTACAACTTTTCTAGGTCGCTTCAATTTTGAACGAGTGAGTACGTTTCAAAGTCAGCATTGGTTTTGAATAGTACTTTCGCTGATCTTACTGACAATTTGCGACGGAAGCCTGTACAATAAATATGTTATTGCAGGAAATTTTTATAATGAGATAAATAAATGGAAGAGACCTTTTAGGAGATTGATGTCTGTCATTGGAATAAGCAGGTACGCTGCGAGGAACAACAGGTATAGGGTCACCATTAGGCAAACAGTCGAACTGTAAACTTAACTCTGCAATAAGAAACAAAGGAGTAAATATTCCTGTTGTATTCTGTTCCCGCATATTTGAACGCACCAAACTACGATAGATAATAAAAAAAAGAATTCCAGAGAAGAATTGAAGCTCTTCAAAATATCTACAATTTTTGTTTCAACCATTTTTCGATAGGACGCGTTTTTTGTTTTTGTTTCAAGAATGGAAAATGAATAAGTCGAAAATTCTAACAGATCAGTGAAAAAGTTTGACAGGAGGATTGTAGCTTTTTGAAAGACCTATAATTTTTCTCTTACTCATTTTTTGATAAGACTTCATATTTTGGTTGTATTTTTCGAAAATATTATGAACAAAATCAAAAATTCAAATTTTGTGTCAAACAACGCAAAATATGGGGAAGAGTCTCAGGAAGTAATTTTATTTTTTGAAAAGTCCTAAAAAAATTTTCCAAACTTTTTTTTGTTGACATGACATTTCATTTCGGTTTTATCGATCGAAAATACAGTGGGAAAAATAGAAAATTCAAATTTTGAGCCAAATGACGTGAGATACGAGAAAAATTCCTAGAGAGCCATTATAGCTTTTTAAAGGTCCTATAAAATTGATTCAACTATTTTTTGATAGTACTTTTCATATTGGTTTCATTGATTAAAAATACTATGGAAAAATCCAAGACTCAAATTTTGAATCAAACGACGCAAAATGCGACAAAACGCTTGGAGAGAAATTTTAGCTTTTGAAAAGTTCTACAAAATTCCACTAAACAATTTTTTGATAGGACTTGTAATTTTGGTTTGTTTTTTCATCGAAAGTAGTGTGCAGAAAATCTAAAATTTTAATTTCGAACTAAACGAACCGAAATATGGGGAGAAGTTTTTGGAGGAATTTTAGCGTTTCATTATTCCTGCAACATTTCTATTTTTATCATAACAACGTGAAATAGTAAAGAATGTCTGAAGGAAGGATTGTAGCTTTCTATTGTAAAGTGATTCAGAAAATAAATATACATTCAAAAATTTCAGTCAATAATTAGGCGCGTAGCGCGTGTTTCACGATGAGAATATGTACCTCAAAGCCTCAAGAGCTTCAAGCAATTTTCAAAATTTTCGGAATGTGAAGATGCATACAACTACTGGAATCTCAAAGAGGCGCACTCACACTTTCGACAGTGACGAAAAATATAATTTTTGATTTAAGAAAAAGTTCCAATAACCTTTCCGCTCCTACCGCTTGGAAATTTGTGAGCGGTCATCAGCTCCTCAGCTTGATGCTAATTCGTATGCGCACAAGGATCTATGCGCAAATTCACGGTCCCCGCTTCCATACAATCCCTCCTCTACTCTACGCACTTCCTCTGCGCCCCTCATTTTCCCTCACTTACCCTATTTCCGCATCCCTCACTTACCCTAGTTCCGCATCCCTTACTTTCATGAGCCCCCTGAGCTATGAGATGTGAGTTATGACATGTGAGTTATGCGTTGTGAGTTGAGAGTTGTGAGTAAGGAGTGAAGAGTTTTCCTTACTTAACCTTCTCGGAAAAATGTACGATGGAGGGACGGCCGGACACCTAACCGAAACTTCAATGATTTCTGCCCAGCGCTGCGAAACACTAAGAAATTAAACGTTGATAACAAAAAAAATCCTTTTGTCAGAACTATGCCCTCGTGGCATACTACCTGCTAGGTGGAAGCCTCCCATATGGTACGAATTCAGTACAAGTAGGGACACTTCCCGAATTGCATTTTTTATAACACACACACATTCTGAACTTCCTAATAATGAATTCAGATGAAATTCGCACTCTTTTTGGACAAACGAAAATAAAGTTTGGAATAAAAAAGCAATTGGGATAAAATGTTAATTAAGTCCCACGAATTCAAATTTGCGCATAGCTTAACAGTATGTACTTAAAATTATAGATATATTATATTATTATATTCACCAATAGAATGAAGGATAGCCACTATGAATGAGATAAAATTGAAAATAATCCTCATTTTTCCTAAATAGATAAAAAAGTGATCAATGTATTGATGAAGAAATGAATTAACAATGTAAGTAACGAATATTCTTATGCTCCATTATACTATATGATACGTATATATTATATTCGTTAGCTCACGGTTTATATGCGTCAAGAATGTCCTTGTCAGATATTTACTTTTGGTTAGACTCAGACTGAAGGACAAAAAATGGAAGAACTAAGTTACTTTGAACTGATATCACAATTTATATAATCTAGTATGCTTAAGCGGAATGCATAATTTACGTGAAAAATATGTATAGGGCCTACTATAATGACCCACTTAAAACTTTGAAAAATTAATTTAAAAAAAGGTTTCGACAAAGGATGGGATGAAGGATTGAGAAATATCCCAGCTTTGTTATTTTAATGTTGTGCTGACGAGGCTACTGAGACTTCAAATATTCTTATTTTGTTTCTTTCATCAAGAAAGTTCCAGAACATATTTTTGTGTCTGATAATCTGGTCCTACCTAATTCCCGTCGTTTCTCTTTCTCAGCATGGGCTTCTTCCAAAGAGATCCACCGTAAATAAACTGATTACATTTTTACAAATTATTGAATCGTTGCTTAAACTAAATAGACAGGCTGATGTCACATTCACAAAAGGGATCGGAAACATTAAATTTAGAACCGAGGTTAAAAGGATCCGAATCCGGGCCCTTTAATTCCTCAAGGGTCCTGATTCAGACTCCAACCTTTTAAATTCTGGAGGGTACCGATTCCAAGCCCAGACCTTTCAAGTTCCTAAGGATCCTGACCCGGTCCCTTAAAGAAACCTTCAATATCGGGTCCAACCTAAAAATTCCCTAGAATTATATTTATTAAATTTATGAAAGCGATTTGAGAGAGAAGAAGGAGCAGTTCAATTGCAAGTATATGAAATTATTGATATAGCTGCGCAGTAAAATAGCACGGAAATTACAGCTGCGCAGTAAAGATAAATGCCACATCAAGCTGCGCAGTGCAGTAACATAGCACTTGCGGATGCACAGTAAGATTTTTTTGGTAAACAAACCTATGTCCCCGGAATCCGCTTTCGCATTACTTTAGGGACATGGGCATAAGGCCAATACGCAGTGTCTCGGCGTTCCGCTTTGTATGTTGACTTGGTCTTCTTCGTTCCCCAGCCCTAGCCATGACGCATGCATCGTCCTTAGTAGTGCGACTTTGCCGCGCAACGAACTCGACGGTCTTCGAAATCATGGCTTGGTGTTGCTGGTTACCGCTCACCTTTTGGAGGGTTTCTCGACAGGGCTACCTCCCTTAACGACAAGCACCTCATTGGTCCCGGCTGATGAACCATCCGAGGCTTTTCATCCTTTGTGGTGCAGATGTAGCACTGCGGCGTGCTTTCGCATTCCGCAACTCTATGACCCTTTTTACCGCACCTCAAAAAGGCCCTTGTCCGACCGCGACCCTCACAGCTCGCTGTCATATGACCGGAGCCTTGGCAGCGGTAGCATCTACTGACCTTCATTTTCTTTCGTACAGCGGCCTTTACTGACTCCGCATGTGTGGTCATGTCGAGGTTCTTGACCGCGACCTCGGTATGTGGGATATGTTTGCGCATACTGTTACTCTCATCGACAGCTTCTCTGATGTCATCGGACAGCTTTGATCTGCCATCCGCTGCAGGCCCCACTTCTACGAGGTACTCTGTTTCTTATTTCCTTGACACCCTTGAATATTATACTAAAGGTATCCGTCTTCACCTTTTGTTTGAAATCCTTCCGCATCTCTCTGTAGCTTGAACCCTCGGTTGGTTTTATAAAAACCGAATCGGGTCCAGCTCGCCTAGGCGCCTCCTTCTTTTTGTTTAGTTTGGGTGCAGATCTAGTCACCCGTCCATCACCCTTCTTCAGAGAAAAATGACATCTGTCATGCGAATAAGAAGGTGCGAAACGAGGAATAACACGAATAAGGTCACCATCAGGCAAACACAGGAACTGTGAAATCAACTCTGAAACAGAAAAAAGAGGATGGAATTTTCCTTGTGTATTCTTCTCCGCTATTTTTGCCGGATTTTAAGTTTCTTTTCCCGAATATTCTCCTCTTTGCAAAAAAAAAGTACCCAACCTCATTTTTTTAACAGGGATCGCAAGACGTAAACGTCTTTCTTGGTTGATAAATCAACTATGAAGAAAGGAGATATTGGTATTTCCCAACAGATTTTTGAAATTATCTTATTGAACTATAGCTGACTAAGATTCCAATAGGTCTTTTGATGCTGATTTCCAACAAGAAAATTTCCCTAATTTGTTATTTGGGATATAAAATGACAAGAAGACCATAAATTTTCATATTCGTACTACCTACAATATTCTCTTCATTGATTTCGTCGTTGGATTACGTAAAAGTAATAATAAATCATAAACGAACATCAAGCGAGAACAATCGTCATCGTTATATATAACTTTTATACACAAATTCACTCACATCGCATTCTTTAACATAATAAATGATTATTTCATTACTCTCAGTTTCTTCAGCCTCGAAACGAACAATAATAAAGTGTTTGTTATCAATAAAGACGATGATATAGTATCTTGTAAAATCTTATAAGTCTTCGAAATTTCAAAACCTACTACTGTAAACTCAAACTCGTAAAATAGTACTTATCTGAAACTGTTAATATAAAATGTATGATAACAAAGAGTTTGAGATTTAAGTTTTCAAATAAAAATATAAGAATTATAATATTAATTAATTATAGGAATTCAGCCTAGGCCTATTATGATTTTCTTATAAGAGTTTTATAATTCTTACAATTCCAGAAGTAATGCAAAAAATAGAGAAACTGAAAATGAGTAAGTGATTTATTTACTTAATGCAGAATTTCAAATTATTTCAACGGATTTCTACTGGTATCCGAAGATTTCAAGGTATTTCAAGGAACTTTATAAGATTCAAGAGATTTTGTTTTGTTTTGTTTTAAACACCAATTATTTCAAAGGATTTACGAGATTTAAAAATATTTTGAAGATATTGAGCTATTCTAGTAGATTGCATAGAATTTCAAGAGATTTCTAACATTTTAAGGCATTTTAAACAATTTGGTAGGATTTTCAAAGATTTTGTGCTCGATTGCACAGGATTTTGAGAACTTTAGGAAATAAATAAAATGCAATTTGGATGAATTCTTAGCGATTCTAAATATTCCCTGTGTTTTAAGGAATTTCACAAGATATAACGGATTTTATTGCACCTCAAGGATTTGAAAGATTTCAAGGAATTTCATTGAATTCTATGGATTTCTAGGGGTCTTGAAGATTTTTGTTCAGAGAAGTTTTTTATCAAGTTTCCCAAAAAATCGAAAGAATGTCAAGAGATTTTCAAAATTGAAAGAAATATCGAAGAATTTTGTAGCATTTCCAACGATTACAGGTTATTTCAAAGAATTTTACAAGATTCAAATACTTTTATAGGACTAACAATAATTTCCAGAGATTTGGAATGTTTGTGTGGTCATAGGATGTGATCACTTTTCATAGGTACGAATGATGTTTCACCTTAAATTAGTGATTTTCACGTTTTTTGAGGTTATGGACGATAACTGACGTGATGGAGCCAAACGGACCTTGAATTTGGATTCAGCGGCCCCGAAAACATATGATAGACATAGTCAGACTCCGGGGGTACTTTTCTCGATTTTTTTTGTTGAGCTGTGTTATATAACGTTTACATGTACCATTCTAAAATTCGTGTAGATTGGGCGTCCCTTTCCTATGGAAGATTCCTTGATTTTCCTGGGGTCATATATTCAACCGCATCGCTGTATATGTTTATTTTTACACATTTTTGAAAACCAGTTCTCATTGTACAAATTTTCCCAAAAGTTTTTTATCACCCTTCAGCATTGCAATGACGTCACCATTATAAGTTGATGATACACTTTGTTCTTTGGTTGGCATGGGCCGAAGGATATTATTCTCTCAAATTAATTTGTTTATTGCGAGGAAAAGTGTATCTTGGAATTAGGAATTGCCGGTTCAGATTTGCTTTTGGAATAAGCGTAACAAATCTAAGTTCTTCAAGATCATATCCAAGTACGCGTAAAGAAGAATTCCTGGCAGGACGAGACCTAGACCTGGCACGAAGAGGCGGTTCATCAATATGTGGAGACCTGTCAACTCAACTCTGCAAGAAGAAATAATTTTTCAATTCAATTTTCCTTGTGTATTCTCCTCCGGTATATACTTCCAATTTAACGTATTTTTGGCAGGATTTTCAACCAAATAATAAGATTTTTAACCAGAAAGATTAATTCTGAACCCAAGATATAATAGTTAACTAAAATAGTCGGATTTTGTTATTGGGTCCGATGTAGGTAGCTACCAGGTAGCATCTTCATTAATCCAGGAGGAGTGGTTCACGTCTTCAAATAGTCTCAGTGAGGACAGACGTGCATTTTTCTTGCTCCGATAAGAAAAAAAAACAGTCAATGAAGACAGATTAGTTGAATTAACTTCATACCATGCTTCGAGAAGGAAAACTTTCTATCTGAGATTCTCCTTTTTGTGTTTCATAAATTATTCTAATTCATTGTTTTTGAATTAAAATAATAAATGTGAGATTGTAGGGATTCGAAAAAACTTAAATGTGTGTGATGTGTGTCACGACTCTGCACCTCATTTGATTATAAGGACATTGTTGTGCATGCTTACATATTGAATTTTAAATCAAACATTCATTGGGGATTTCTTTTTTTTATAGAAAACAAAATTATGTTGAAATCCTTACAATTTTTTTTTAAGAAAAACTTTTGTGAACAAATAACTATATTTTACTATTATTTGCATATTTTCAAAAAGTTTTTGTAAATAAAGTTGTTGGACCTGATGTTGAAGATTTGGACAAAAACCTTAAAGAAGAAGTTTTTGTGAATAAAGCTGTTGGACCCGATGTTGAAGATTTGGATGAAAGTGTATTTCTGAAGTAACGAAAGGAGTTCCATGGGGTATCTTCTATTAAAACAGACCAAAAAATGGTTGACCTAGCTAGTGTTACCCTACAAACTTTGTCATTCCTGCAAAGGATCTCTCAAATTTCTGATGAAACAAAAGTATCTGCTGACAATCGACTCCTAATTTTCTTGTCTGAAATGAAAATAGGTCCAACTTATTCATCGTTGGGAGTTCTGCTTTCAGTCAGTAGAAAAACAACATATATGATATTTATGTCTACATGAGAATACCTGGCAGTAGAATGTCATAACTTCGTTGTTTGGCCAAGCAGAGAACCAATTGAAACTACCGTGCCGGAAGAACTTAAGGAGACGTATGAGAACTGCACAGTTATCATCGACTGCACACAAATCAGAATAGAACAAACCTCTGACGTAGAAGGAAAAGTCCAAACTTATTCCCATTATATGAAGGGATTCTCGATAAAAGTGTTGGTTGGTTGCATTCCTGCTGGATTGATATCCTTCATCTCAAAGTGTTTTGGCGGCCAAATCAGCGTTGCTCAAATCACGACAAGTAGTGGATTGCTTGACTTATTAGAACGAGGGGATCTTGTGTTAGCAGATAAAGGATTTTTCGGAATTCAAAGTGGACTTGATGAAAAAGGTGAAGGAATCATCCTAGTCATGCTGCCTTTTCTAAGACAAGAACAGTTTTGTGAAGAAGGAATCCACGTCACGTATCAAGTTGCATGACTGAAAATACACATAGAAAGAATTATGCAACGCATACGAATTTATAATATATTAGCTAAAATGTCCAGGCATTTATTACTTCAAGCAGATAATAAAGTTTTTATGTGCTGCGTATTAGTGAATTTGCAACCTCCAATTTTGAAGGAAAGCGATTCAGATTTGGAAGTATATCAGAATTAAAAATTACCCGATTATATATGTGAATAAAATTTTGTACCTATTTCCTAAGCTCTCAAGTTTAAGTAGCAAAACTGTAATTAAAGCTTTGAAGTTCCAATTGCATTATAAATCGTGATTGTAATAAACTTTAGAATAAATAACATTAGAATGAATAACATTCATATAAATGCATATAAAGCATGTCAGGTAACAATTTCTTACATTTAAATACCGCTCTCAGATAATGCTTAAAATAAAAATCCTCCAAGGGAAGAATTACATTTTTAAGAAATTGTTTATTCCTTTGTACAGGAATCATATAACTTCCTTTGGGTGACCATACATACAAATCGCAAAGTGTTAGTCCTGATACGAACATTTGTATTTGACACTGGGTGTAGATTTTATCTGAGGGATTGAGTTGATCTACGTTATTAATTGTTTTGAGGTATGACCCATTAAACTTTTGAGTGCTGGTGACAAAAACTGGTTCTTTCACACACAAACTTGGACATTTAATTTCAACTAATTTGGTCATCTGGTTATTCGCAAAAACAAAACCGTCTGGACTTGCGCAAAGCTACGGTTGATTATGTAGAACAATGAGACCAACGTTAGAAACTTTGAGTCCGTATTTCAATTCATATTCCTGAAAAGCTATAGATTCATTCTCTTTCACATAAGTAACATTCTCCTTTACCACATCCTGAAGCTTTGGAGGATTTAAAAGTTGATTTGAAAGGAGCTCGATACTTTTTGTTTTTATGCATTCAATGGAATGCGCTTTCGAACTTGCAGATATCCTCAAAAATCGTTGTTGGAACTTTTATTTCTGATCAATTTGAGTGCTGAATCAAAGCATTCTTTAAAAATCGCAATAGCTGCTTTTTGGCCATCTGATTTCATTTTCTCTCGGAGAACGGCACGTAGGGCACAAGGATGATCAATCAAGTCTAAATATGTTAAGTCATATGGAGTGACGACTCCTTTTTTCTAAACATTATCATCTTTGACCTCTTTTTTCTTAAAATGATCAGAGATCGATAAACCTTCAGCATACATATCTTGTGTAACCTGCTTGGCAGAAGGTTTCCCCCATTCTTGCTCCAAACTTGTTTTAGACTTTTTCTACTTATTCCAGTCTCTCTCTTATAAGAGACTGGAAATTGTAAAATCAAGTGGAACCTATAAAACCTGAAAATCTATATGAAATACATGAATTCTGAAAAAATTGCATTCTTCGTGGAGAGTGAGGTGTATGAGACATAATTTGATACAGTGCATATTGACAATATATTTTTTGGAGCACAAGAGGCTAAGGACACGGCACGGTATCACACTGAATTGTAAGATTTCAAACATTGAAGTGTATTTAGTAACCAATATCTCACATCTCGTTACTTTCTGCATCATCAGTGAATGCTGGAACTTTTTGCACGAATGTTCGAAATATCGAAAAG